>VXBX01005589.1:270667-324637 GCA_013400415.1 Scytalopus superciliaris
AAAAAACCAATAAGGAAAAACTAAAAATGTAAAAAAAAAAAAAAAAAAAAAAAAAGCTAAAATCAAGTAGTTGAAACCTTGACTATGTACAGTAATTTGCAGGTAATATTGTTGCTAAATCTGTGTTATGTTCCCAATCCACAAATCAATGGAAAGTAAGAGAGAAAAATTGTCTTTAGCTTCTTTCTCTGTAACAGAAAAGTGCCATCTGATTTTCTTGATCTTATTCAGTCATTTTTCTCAGCCAATGTTTCAGATTTAAAGGAGAACTTATAAAATTTGGATGGGAAGAAATGTTCTACGTAAAACAATTACTTGCATACTGTACAGGTAAAAGGACCATCATCTGTTTTCCTGATTCTAGGACTTTCTTCTGGAAGTTAAGTGAACCTTGTCAGGTGCCAGTTTTAAAACCCCATTTTCAAAGATAACCTCACAGGAGGTGATACAGAGGTTTTCCATGATACAATGTGGCTGATAATTTTCAGATTGTACTGAGTTTTTCTTGCAAGCCAAAGACTTGCAGGTAGAACAAACTGTCTTTTTACATAATGACATGTATAAGATAAACTATTCATTTAAGGGTAGGTTCTGAAAAAGAAATGATGACAAATTCTTGGTCATGAGCTTTTCATCATCAGAGGGTGAAAAAAAAAAACCAAGACATTTCACACAGAGATACACATTAGCTGCCAGAAATTAGGCTTTATTTTTTCATAGGATCAAACAAAATACAGATAAGCTGATACAATTTTACTGAAAACCATTACTCTTTTCAGAAAGTGTCAAAAACATTGATAGTTTAAAATTTCTTAAAAGACATACTGTTGTGTGGTTAGAGATTCAGCTGAGTATTTGTGTGTGTCAGGAGTCTTCAGCTAGGAAACATTCTGATATTTTAGCTCCACGTTCCTGTCTTTTCAGTTTCTTAAAACTGTTTCCTTTATAATTAATAAAATCCTTTTATAATCAAATTTGGACAGATTGTGGAATCTTCAAAGGGTTTTCATTTAAATGAAGTTTCTAAGAGTGGGGAATTTAATGTGTAGCACAGTTCATGAATTTGCTTTTAAAGCCAAACAAAATAAAAAGAAAGAATCATAAGAATATTAACAACACTTCTGGTGAAGTGGTAGAACAGAACCTAAAGAATGTTGTTAGAGTTGTAGGATGTAACTGGTCTGAGGCATCACATCACTGAAACCTGATGTCTCTCTGAACTCTCTAAGTACAACTGTAACACTTCATAAAGATCTAAAATGGCAGGTATTAGCTAGGAAATGAAGAGCACTACTTTCTTATATTATATTGACATGTATATAAAACCAACATAGAAACCTTTCTTCTGGCAGTTTCTTGTTGGATGCTGTGTGTTGGAGATCACTGTACCAGCTTTGTGCAAAGCAGCATATGGAAGCTGTTGACTTCACTGGGAATGGAGTATCTGTTGTCAGTGAAGATAGAGGTAATTTTCCTGAAATGTGAATAGGCTTAAAACCATTAGGAGTGAAGAGCTGAGTGCCAGTTTCGAAAGTGACCTCTGTCCCTTCATAGTAGAGTGAATATAGAAATATCATACCCCGTTACATGCTTGGTTAAAGACTGAAGAGATATGAAAGATTAATGTAAAGGATGTACTGATATAACATTCACTTCTAAAAGGGATCAATGGAGAGAATTGCAAATCAAATGTTAAACGTGTATTTATTCTTACTGGGAAGTTTTTTTTGTAATTTGTACATTCTGACAGCATTATAAATAAATAAAAAAAGAAAAAAGTGTTTAAAAAGTCAATGCCACTAATTTCAGCTAACTTACTGACTTTTCTTTTAAAATTGTTACTTTGATTTCTATGACCTGAGTTTACAAAAAGAAAAAGTCAGCTTTTTACAGAACTAATTAACTCAGAAGATCTGTGAACCATTTAATTTGAGTTGAAATGCTTTTATTAAGGTGAATGGAGTTACAGAGGCCCATTGCAGAGATATTTTGAATAATGACCATTGCTGGCACATTCTAGTTGCAGTAATAAGTAAAGGAGAAACAAAATGGGAGCTGGGTGGTGTGTTATCATGACCCTGCTTCTGGGCTAATGTAATCTGTTCCTCAGTCAGAGTAGTTTATTGGAATAGAAACCACAATGTTACATTTATACTGTTCCTAGGGTGCACTTTTCTCAAAGCTAGCTGCACTACCTTCTTAGGACAATATATTAGGGAGCTCCAGGTCTTTCTTTTCTTTTGGCAGGGTAGAAATCCTGAGTATCTTAAAACCTAAAAGTCATTAAATATGTATGATATACTAGAAAGGAATTATGGTTGCTCCTAAATTTAGTCAAAATGAAGCATTCATACAAAATAAGCTCAAATATGACTATCATGCAAAAAGTTGTCCTGTGAAAAGACAGCACTGTCATTAGCCAGCTGTATACAAATCGTCTTACATACTATAAATACAGATTCTCACATGTGAGCTAAAAAAAGCAGCTCTACTCACTCAGCATTTGGAGAAACCCATAGACATGTCTGGCATATTCCTCTCTACAGAAGCTGAGTGTGCCAAAAACTTGTCAGTAGAATTTCAAAGACTAAAATGGAGTTGATAGTAAAGAAACACGATCAGTGCTCTGCCATATAAAATGTGGTGAACTGTGTTCTTTTTGAATAATAAAGGTGCACTGTGTGCATTACATTGCATCCTTTGGATGTGTGATGTCATCAATATGAAAGAAAAGTCTCTTCAGATTCAAATCTGTCATCTTCCCTGAGAAAATAAAGCTAATAATACAACAAAAAATGGTAGTGGGATAAGCTGTGAAGGAAAGTCATCCTTAATGCCTTCGATGGCTAGGCTTTAATTCCTGAGGTGATCTATTACTGGTGTTTGGATACGTGCTAGCACCTTTTGATCATTTACCATCTAGAGATGAGAGGCCCAAAGTGTGTTTTGGACTTGGATTACAGTGCCAGTGAATTAGGTTTCCTGGTGTTATAACATCAGCTTTGAAAGGGTGGCCTGCCAAAAATGGAATAGCGTAGGAGAAACAGGTGGCGCTTAGCAAAAGCACTGTCCTCAGTTCAGAATGTAACCTTTACTAACTGTAAAGAAAAAAAAACCAACCACATTGCTCTGTTAAAACTTAAGAACAGACAAACCAAAAGGCAATAAAAACAAGTTCAGAGTAATCAAAGACATACCAGGCTTTCCACATAGCCTTAGTTCGGATATACCAAAAGTGCATCTACCAGGGGTCCTAAAGAGTTGCTTTACTTTGGATTATTCCAAGCCCCTGTACTAGCCTGTGTTTTAGAGCATACACTTTCTGTCACATCTGCAAACACCATTCCTGTTACAGATGCAGCCAACCCTGCAATACTGAGAGGATATTGCATGACACAATCAGATGTCTGTTTCTGCAGAGTTCAAAAATAGAAGTCTGGAAAGAGGAAGAGGAATATAAACAAATGAAACATGACCTTCCCCAGCCTCTAGTGGCTGGAATTCACAATTCAAATACAAAATTAAAACATAATGTCTTCCATCAGGCATTAAATGCATAAATCAGCATGTTTGTATGTTCAGCTATATAATTTTGTCTGTTTGTCCATGTGTATTTTAATTTCTGCATTTATACTTACTATGACAGCTTACCTACACAAACACAACAGTAAACACTGAGTGAAAGAAATGATGAATTTCATGTAAATGATAATATTAGCTTATTCAGGGCATTAGGGGTACATGAGGTGTCTGTAAAGGAGCATGAACTTGCCCTTTCATTCTGCTGCAGTGCGGCCTGAAAAACAGTGGCTGAACAATTGCTAGCAAATACAACAATTCATTTATTGTATTTACACAGCCTCCTCCCTAAAAGGGAAATTTACCCTTCTTTAGCTTATGTGTGTTGGTCCTGTTCATCTTTCACATATCTTCTATCAGTCTGTCATATGACAAAGAAGTCTCTGCAAGATGTACCTTGTAGTGGTAAATTTTCAGAGACAATGGGAAAGAACATGCTGATGCAGAAACTGTTATAACACAGGACGAAGGCACGAGAGATGTTTGGCCTGTTTCATAAAGCAGCTAGAGGTGGAGAAAAAAAGGGGGCGGGGGGGAAAAGGGGAAAAAAAAGAAAAAACTTAATTCCTCAGTCATTAAAACAAAAAGAAAACATTTGCCAGAATACATCCTGTTGCTCTGCACCAGAAAAGACCTAACCAAACACCAAATAGTAGTGGAAAGTGTGGAACTGATACCAATTTGTGTGTCATGCTTTCTTTGCAGGAATATCAAATTGATATCTTTTTTGCCCAGACGTGGACAGATAGCCGTCTTCGCTTCAACAGCACCATGAAAATACTGACTCTGAACAGCAACATGGTTGGCTTGATCTGGATCCCAGACACGATATTTCGTAACTCGAAGACAGCGGAGGCTCACTGGATCACCACCCCCAACCAGCTCCTCCGCATATGGAATGATGGCAAGATCTTGTACACCCTCAGGTGAGCACTTGGCAAGGTGCAGGGCTGGAAGATTCTCCTGCTTCTGATGTAGTAATAGTAATTTTCAGCAGTATTTTTGTTCTCTTCAGCTATTTTTTTTTTTTCTGATGCTTACCTGACCATGCTTTACAAATATTTATGTATTCAGGCATAAATGCTGCCCCCTTTAAAAAACAAAGTCTTGTTCTTTCTAAGAAAGAATTAGAAATAGGTCTGTCTAAATTGTAGAAATTGGGCTTTTTAGCCCTTGTAATAAAATCAGGAGCATGTAGTCCCATAAAATCTGTAACAAACCTTTCTGTTAGAGTTAGATGCAGGGCTTGATAAAACATTTCTAGAACATTCATGCTAATGCAAACATTTGATTCTTTGAATAAGTAATGCTGAAAGATAGTTTGTTATATGTCATCACAAGGGTGAATTGCTGGAGAAAAAGTTTTCAGAGTATTTCTAATCTTTGTGATACCATCAACTATATGGTATTAAAAATAAACTATATGGGATTAGAAATGTAGTGTATATATATATATATATACACAGTATTTACAGATACAGTACACTGTATTTCTGCATTAAAAACAAATCTGTGGAAATCAAAGTGTGTTTATTTGTGGAAGAGACAAGTTGTTCAGAAGGGAGTTTTGCCATAAGCCACATTCCACACAGCAAACTGTTTTGGAACTGTCTCTTTCACGCTACATTTTCTTCAGTGATTGTGTTCAGCCCTCTTGGTGCAACTGCATATTCTGATCATAATTGCAATAGCAGTTGGGGTCCAATAGACAGTCCTTGGCAAACAATAAGAAAAGAAATAAACAGCTGGAAAAGCTACTGATATTTTCAGTGCCCTTTCTGTCTTACGCTTGCTCCACTGTGAGGAACTCTTGCTTATTTCAGTTGTCTTTAGCAAACTTTAGGTATTAAGATGTCAACTCCAATACCCTCTTGGCTGAGTTGCTGGGGTTTTTTTGGAGGGGTTTTTGGTTAGGTGTTTTCTTTTGCTTTGTGTTATTTTCCACTAAGTCCTGTTTCAGTATTTCAGGGCAAATGAAGTGTCTACCTAATAGTAGTTAGACTTACATATTTATTAAGGAAACTATTCGCTGAATGGACTGCAAATTTTGTCTCAAGGAGCTAAAAGAGAGTTAATACTTGACCCATTGGAATGAGCATTTTTAGTTTGTGAAAAATATTTTGAGTACTTTTTGACCCCTCAGGCCAACGTCCTTTTTATACAAGGAAAGCTGAATGATCACTGTTCGTTGTTAACACTGTGTAACTCCAAACCAATTTATCTGACCTAAGTGTCAGAATTGATATGACATAGAACAGGTAACTACTGTATGCCCTGGTACTGTCAGGTGTTGATAAGTGTTATGTGTTCAGGAGAAAGTGTACAAGGTTCAGTCATGTTCCCTGTCTTTCTATCCTCTTCCCTGCCCACTTGCGAGTGTGAATTTCGTCCTGCTGAAACACTGCAAATCTTCTTCTAGTGTCAGCACAAAACCACTATTAAATTCCTCACAGGTGACCTTTTCTAAGACAGAGGCTTTCTCTGTGACATCCTAAATCTGAGACACAAACCTTTCTCCATCCAGTTTGTTATTTTTATTTAGTTTCCAAAAGGATTTATCTATATGACTCACACTTGCTGCATAAATTCCGGCATGCAATTATGTACTGCTTCCTGAAAAAGATTGTTCAATAAACTGGCACTTAATCTCTCTGGATAAAAATACAATCACTTTGCAAGCTATCAGACTAGAGATTATTGATTTTTATTAGCAATTTTAAAATCAGGTCCATTCCTATGTGTTTGGGATGTCATGTAAAACAAGCTTTCAAGTAGGGCTAAAAGATGTTTCTGCTGATCTGTTTGTTGCATCTGTACAATATATAATGGCATGTAGAGATTCATGAAGTTTTTGAGAGACAGCCAAAAGTGACTGAAAGAATTTTAAGTTCACACTATGTGTGGAGAATATTTTTTATAAGATTCTTTATGAGGTTCTAATCTTGTGGAATTACACACTACCACATCAGCCATATTTCCTGGGTTTTTTTTCTGAAGAATAGCTGTTTCCATCCTAGGTCCTTCAATGACAAATTATTTAGAGAAAAACACATAGATTTCATGGGATCAAGAAACTTTTGATGATGTGTCTGAAATTATTTTAGGTAATTGTCATTGTTTTGGATCAGGCTTAAATAGCCAACAACAATCTGCAAATACGGTTATTTTCTTTGAGGCCTTACTAATGGATGTCAAAACATTCTTGAATGATAGTTAAGGTTACCCTGCCCCCTTCTCTCACTATTCTTTGTACTGGCATGTAGTAACAGGCCCTTGGTTTCCTCATAGGCTTACCATCAATGCTGAGTGCCAGCTGCAGCTGCACAACTTCCCAATGGATGAACACTCATGTCCTCTGATATTCTCTAGCTGTAAGTGCTTCTTTGATGCCTTTTTGTTATATATGACCAGTATGCAGAGGCATTAGTTTATTTCTGATTTCTGTCAGGTTGTTTGACTGTTCCCCAACAGGTATAGAAGTTTATGTTTGCTCAAATATTCAGAGAATTTTGATTTTCCTCTCTTGCACTTCGGTCAATGGACTTACCACATGAAGTCTTCAGTAGGTTTACTCTGTTATGTTTGCCAGAACCAGCCTTTTTCATATAGTCACACTCTCAGCAGGAGCAGATATGCATACCAGTCTGTGCAATGTTAATCTATTCATTCAATCATGTGACACGCAAATGAGAATTGAAACTACAGTTTTCTGATGGAGGTGCACAGCTTGGGGACATGCCCAGCAATCTCTGAACATCAGAGTTTATAGCACGTAGCTTGGTAATGCCTCTCTGTTTCATAATAAAAGCAAATGGTGCAACTACTGTGAATCTAATTTTCCTTTTATTGCTCAGCTTGTCCGGTAGTCCCAGTGTTGTATTGTATGTAGTGCTCTGTTGGTGTATTCAAAACCTTCTTTACAGGCAAAACAAATACTTTGGTGAAATGGGTAGAAAACAAAAGTCAGGTGAGTTAATCTTGAGGTCCAATATTACTGTGAGAAGTTACCATCATGATGATTCATTTGAAAAACACTTGAGAACTGTCTGCTCATAGTTACACCTTTGTAATTCAAAGCCACACAATGCAAATGTTTTTTAAACGTTTTTAAAAGGGTTTCCACCAAAGATTTTAATTTGGCAAACTCCAAGACTCAGAATATGTGTTCTTCAAAAGTGAAAGAGAAATGTATTGTTTTGTCTATCTATTCAGAAAATAGATTTTCTCCATAATACCTTTTAAAGTGGTAGAAGAATAACACTATTGAATGTCTTCATAATAAATATGCTGTTATGATGATACTGATTTCCATTTATGAATAGTATACAAACACTGATCCTCAATATGAAACAAATTTGAATTTCAGCTGATCCGGGATATATTTTTCTTCTTCCACAAGAAGAAATATTTCCCCCAAAATACTATCACTATATTGCCTTTTTTTAAAATCTGTGTAAGTAAGTGAACTGGGGCAGAAATACACAGCGGTGTGTTTAATTCAGGTGTGTGGAATATATGCATACTCAACAGAACAAGACGCAGGTGGCTCCTGAATGAGCTTTCCTGCTAATGAACACTTGTCACTGAACTCTATGCACCTCAGCTATCTTTGGTTACTGCATGAAGCTACTCTTATCTTGTGGCAATCTGCTGTTGTTTTTGTTGAGGTACTAGGAAAGGTGCATGTGATATTAAAAATCAAATTCCAGGGATTTAATAAAGCTTTGAGTGTAATAAATTTGAGTGCAAGTCCAAAGATACTAATTAAACTTACCACAAAAATTTTATTAGCCTAGTGCTAGCAATATCCGAGGAAAGTGAACTCTAATAGACAGGGAAGGCACGTCAAACCTTGCTTTCCCTAATAGGTAGACAGTTGCTGAATGCAAATAAGTTATGCTCTGTGGTTTATATTTAAAGAGAGAGGATATCAGTGGGAACTTCAGCAGGCTCTGGTCCATGGCAAAGTTCCAAATATACTTTGTTTTGCAAAGGTGCTTCCTAATTTGGATCTATTTTTTCAGAACCCTTCTGCCCTTGAAAACATATACGTATTACCAACAGACATGTACTACTGTCTGTGGAGATGGAGATCACACAGGATAAAGCAGAATGTGACTGTGTCACAGTTTCCACATATTTTCTTTGTAGTTTCTTGCCAGATGGAAAAACCCGTAGAGGAATATTAAAATAATGTTTTATAGTTCTGTCAACCTTTCTGGTCATGTTGATAACAAGGGTTTATGTCTTTGAATTTATACTCAATTGTGTTCTTTTCCTTGAACAATTTTAGCACTGCTATTATCATCATCCAGAACATCTCCTGTATGATTTGTTTGTTACATAACTTGGTTGTATTTTCAGTTGTGTATATTCATAGCAGTCTCTAGATACACGGCACTCAGCAGGACTTGTGAAATGAATGGCTGAGTGAATGCCTGAATGATTTATTACTGCCTTCTATGAAAAGTTTCTGAGGGGACAAGCTGATTTGGGATTTCAAGATGTATGTCTTTGAATAAAATAAAAATCTTTGTAGAATTCACAGCACAGCTCTGCTTCCCTCTGCATCCCTTTTGTTTGTTCCCCAGCACACAGACAAATCTGTAGATTCCACTGTAGGAAAGCACAAAAAAGCACAAGTGTCAGAAAATATTCCCTGCACCTCTACGCACACATGAAGAAGTTCAATATTTGAAATTTCTTAATTTTAATATAAATTTCCCTTGATATTTCAGAAATGTGAAACTCATCTTACATGTTGCCTAGAATATTTACATCTAGTGCCAGTTAATTTGCATCCTAACCCTGTTACACTGAGGATGGTTGATGTTTGTTCACTGAGCTCTACCTGCTCTGGTCGCCAGGATGAATAAGGAGAAAGCAACAGCTTATAAACAGGAATCACTGAGCCATTCCAGTGTGCTAATAGTGGTTATCAAAACATACCTACCCCTTCCCATGGAAAATCTTGTTCAAGAACAGTTCCTGGAGCTCTCCACGCTCTTTTATAGGACTTAAAAAGTAGTGAAATAATCTGAAGCTCTTTACACTCTGCGCAAGCTTTGTCTGTGCTTCAGGTGACATGATGAAACAAATCATCTGGCATATCAGGCCGTATGGTCAGTGTGTGTCTGTAGTCGCTGTTCTCATGCAGATGTGCATTTAGCACACTCCTAATGTGAAAAGTTGATCCGACTAGCATAATGCTGGACACTGCTATGCAATGTGACAGCTCATGCCTGTTCTGTGTACTGGATTGATTTGATCAGCCACATGTGGACAGCAGGATTTCTTCATACAGAGCTGCTACAACATTGGCATCAGCGTCAATGAATGGTATGGGTGTGCATTGCCCTGTAAACATGAAGAAAGAATCAATACTGTAATTTGATTCCAATGTAGCAATCTTTGCTAGATTTTGCTCTATATGATCACTCTTTCTTCATGTGGTTTTAAAGCACTATATGCTGTTGCATAAATGTATTCTGTCACTGTCACTCTTCATTTGGGTTAATTTATCCTCCTGAGCCAAGGAAGGCTGCTCTGCTGCTTTTGGCACTCAAATAGCACATTAAACTGTCTTGGATATCTCTATTCAGCACTGATTTGAGCATTGTGAAAATACTTTCAGGATTCTGCCATAAAATTTAGTTTATTGAAGTAGTTAGGATTCACATAAACATCAGGAAGGCAGAGGTGTTCTGTCTGAAGGATGATGTCAGAACAAGAATAAGCAAGTAAGACACGGACAACAAAAGGCAGACTGGGAATGAGAAGTTAAGCACATTAATTGTGGAACTTCTACCATAGGGTACCTTGGGTGGTAAAATATCATAAGGATTCAAAAATGTTTGGACAAAGCATTTGAAGAAAAATACATTGGGAGCTATCAAGCATAATAAGATCACTCTCTACTAATAGCACTATTTTTTAATTCTGAGGGAGTAAGAGCATTTCAGATTAAACAGCAGGCAAAAGTGGCTGTATGGTTTAGCTTCTTGAAAGAACTCTTTTCCGTTAGAGTCATCCGGCAACTGTTTTCCAGCTGGCCTATGTGGTTTTAGCTTTCCTGCTGAAAACATTCCTGTTGAATGTTCTGGATTTTCTTAATTTGGGAGGACTAGGCACACTGCACAATGATGTGGGCATGTTTGCACCCACACACGTGAAGTAGTTAATTGTTTGAGGTGTTCATTTTTTCAGATCAGCAGAAACCTGCACCTCCTCTCCCCACCTGTGTGCTCAAGATTAACTTCAATCATGATGCTCCTTCAGGTGACAACACATGACAGCCATACCTAAATAAAGCTGACAAACCCATTACACCTTGTTTTGAGCATCTGATCAACTAACTTTTTAACTATGTACAAGGAGCTTTATGGTGGGAATCTGTGCTAGCTGTGTACTTGAGGTCTGAAACAATCTGAAAGACCATGTCTCAGGCTTTACCAAATGCAGTAATCCTGAGCTGCAGTGCAAGATGCCAGGGAAAAAAAAAAAAGGGAAAAAAAAAAGAAAAAAAAAAGACTGAATTGATTAATGGGTTTTTATTTTCTTATTTTTCTTGCTGCTGTTCTGATCAAACTGCAGATACTGTTGTTCATTTTTAAAAGTACTTTTGATTTCGACAACAGGAATTATGGTATGTTTTGTAGCCAATTACTGATCTTTTCCCTAGTGAGAAGTTCTACAGTGTCCTAGTTGCCCATTACTGGAGGATTGCTGCAAAGCAGGAAAAGGTGGGCATGCCCAGAATGTCATTCTTACTGCAAACACCAGAATATATATGCAAAGGTTCACAAACAATTCAAGTGGTTTTATTTGAATTCCAAATAGGGGAAAGCAAAATTTCCAGCTGTTGATGGTCCACTATGCTCATTCAGGTTTTAAAACATGCTTTTTTTCTTTCTTTTTAAAGGTTAAAGTTTGTTGGGTTTTGCTTTTGTTTTTTGTAAAAGTGATGTACAAAAGTATGCAAAGTATTGCTGAAAGAAGTAGTAAGAAAATGTGAAATGCTTTTAAAAGAAATTCATTGAAATCTAACACAGAGCCTGAAAGAAGCAAATCCCATCTTTCTAAATATACACTCAGTTCAATCAACTGTTCCCCCTTTGAACATGAAGCCTCTTATGGATATGGAATCAGTACTTTGAACCTCCTATAATTAATTTTCTAACAAAACTAGCTGTCATCGTCAATTTTAATGTTTCTCCTAGCCTGGAAAAGTAAATGCTGGTTTTGTGGAATGAGCTGTGCTTTGTTTCATCTCGTGTGTCATCATCAGAATCATTAATAAAGTCTGAGGGCAGAATTTTACTCCTGATGAAGAATAGGCTAGAAGAAACATAGTTTAATGTTCGTATCTTGAGAGGAGTTTCATTAAAGATGCTGGGAATGCATTGCAGTGTGCAGAAAGAGCTTTAATCCACATCTGAACTTCCATCTGTGCTCTCTGTAATGGGCGGAACCAGATCATGGGACATCAATGGAATTCTTGAATCGGTTTTTGTGATGTGCATTTTTTAGCTATTGTAGCTTTTTCCTCTTGTAGGAAGGTAGAAATTAAGGTGTACGCATCCATCCTTCTCTTCAGAAGACTTTTTCAGAGAATAGTCAATATATAGAGGTCTTATAAAGTGGGGGAAAAAATGTATTTACATAAAAAGTTGTCCTTTGACAGTTTCCTGCCAAGCCCTGTATCTAGCATATGACTTGTGTCATATGTGACAATTCGTGAATACAATATGTGAGGCATATTTGTGACACATCCATCCTCCTATTCATTTTCTAATCTCTCTCATACACAGTCTTATTTCTGTTGCCGTCTTTTAGACTGTTTCCATTATGCATTTTGTCAAATACCTTGGCTAGTGTGCAAGGAAGTATTAAAAGAAAATTTAACAAACCCAAAGATTTATGAGGTGTATATAATTCTGAAGGAAACTTTTTTTTGCTTTTGTTAACCTGTGAGCATGAATGTTTCTAAACATTTTTTCCTGAGGTACCTACAATGGCACAAGGTTATAGGGAATTTGAAATATGTTAATATCAGATGTAATTTCATTTCTGCATTCCATTAGCTTTTCTGAATGTAATCTGCTACTGCATTGCTCAGTCGCTAACTCTCTTTAGGTTTCCCTAAAATTCCCTGCTGGTGTTTCTTTTTTACCTAACGTAAGTAATGTATTGTTTCTTAGGGAGTCAAACAGTTATCCAATTCCTTGACTACTCACTACTGACTAATTCACTATTGCTTTTCTCTGTGTGACTCCATAAATTCCTCAATACAGAAGAGACACTGCATTAAGTATCTTTTGGATTTTTATGACTATTTCATAGCCAAGCCAGGACTCGTAAAAAATATTAGAAGTTAGTTTTGAAAGTTCAGCTAATTTTTATGTAATTGCTCCAACATGATGTACTGTATTTTTATGAAACTGTTCAAATTAACCCATGGTATAGTACATTCACTGTAAAATTATACTTTCTAGATGTAATTTATGGTAGATTCATGCCAAACTAGTGCATATTGTAAATATTTTTGCAGCACCACTCTATCTGTTAGTGTTGTGTTTTACTGTTCAAGGTATATCAGAAGTACCTTTCTAAACATTTACAGCTACATGCTTCAATGCTGGTTCCAAATTTATACAATATGTTGTAATTAATCTGATATTATATCTCATAGCCACTAATACACAAATATTTCTTTTGTAGAAAAAGCAGCAAAACTTCCCTGAGTTTAAGGGTTGACCTGATGATCTGGGAGAATTGATGGCATTAGTTAATTCGTGTAAATCCTGTGCTCTTCCCTTTCTCACAAAGAGCTAAGGTTTTGTCCTAGTAGCAGACCAAATGTCTCTCTCCTTTTATAGTCCCTCTTGATTTTTCTCCATAGGATTGACGGCTCCTCTGGAGACAGAGCAGCTGCCATTACTTTCAGCAAAAAGTAGACCCTAGGGTAAAATTACAGCAAGTGCTAATTAGTGAAGCCTAAAATGCTTAACTCATGATATTTTGGGTCCAGCACAGTCTTCCTGAGACTCTCTGGATTGATGGTAGGCTATTTCAGGAACCTGGCATCTACCCCGGTTTTGCAGCGGTCTTCCAAGGATCCTTGGTGTCTCTATTTGCCCTGCATAATTGTCTGAGGAAGATGAGATGCTTCAGAGCTAAAAAAATGCTGTTTTTCCAGGATCTGATGATTGATATAGGGATAGGACCCCTCAGCTCTTACTTACATTTGTACAAAACTACTGGAAGTCTAAAAAAACCCTACCGTTCAAAGCAACCACTCTTATTTTTATGAATTTTCTATTAGTAAGGGGTTTTTTGAAAAAAAAATCAATCAACATAAAAAAATAGAAAAGAAAAACATGCCTGAGGGCCATTTATTTTTGGCAAGAATATATGTAGCTAAGTTATGCTTATGGTGTCAGTAGAAAACAAGAGAAAATGCTGAAGCAAGGCAGGTGGCTGGTTGCATGTCTGACAGCTGACTGTATCAGCAACAGGCCCTGGAGTCTCTGCCATGTGACAGTCATTGTTAGTTCCCATCATTTCATCACAGATCTCATGATATTTAGTGTTTACTTGAAGCTAAAGCCCCCTCAAGCATATTAGCATGTGCCAATGGGAGCTTACTTTTGATTAAGAAAAACATTTGACAGTGTGACACAAATGCACCCCAGGCAGAAAGAAAACAGCTTTCTCCCTCAAATGCAATATAATACTTATTATATAGTACATATTTGTATTTTCGTTAATTGCTTATTTAGATATGTGATAACTGGTTTGCAAATGAATCTGATAGTTATGAAGAGGCTGATTCAAAAGCTGTGAAGTCCTGGCAGCTCTGCATTTGCGAATTCCAACATACAGAGCTCATATTTGTAATATACAGAGCACCAGGAGGAGACGATCACACTCCTCTGCATCATATTTTTAACATGAGAAGGGATGACTGATTTTGACACAATTATATTGCTGGAAAATACAGCCATGTTGTACCAGTCTGTAGCTATCTATGACTGGAGGGAGGCTGTCAGGTGGCTACAGGTGTTCAGAAGGAGCAGGAGAGGAAGGAAGAGGAAAGGAGTTCCCCCTACATCAAGAGATGGGTAGAATGTGAAGAGTTGTCGCTGAAGAACAGCCATGAGCAGGTTGAAAGCTTATGGGTAAGAATCAGAGAGCAAGGCAACATTGGGATCCTTGTGGATGCGACGGTCACCAAAAGAAATGAACTAATCGGGGGCGTCAAGATTTGACCCAGTGTGGGCTACAGTGATCCTGCATTGGTGGAATTTGTAATTCTGAGGAATATGGGTCAGTTGAAGAGTAAAGTCGGGACCCTGAATTTTAGGAAATTTCCAGCTGTTAGAGGAATTAGTCAGTAGAAACCCCTGGGATCTGCCCTCAGGGATAGAACTGGCAGATCTTTAAGGATGCTTTCCAGAGAACACAAGCACTCTTGATCCCCAGGTGTAAGAAATCAGGCAAGGAAGGCAAAAAGACTGGCATGGCTGAGTTCAGACTTGCTGGTCAGATTAAAGGGTAAAAAGGAAATCCCCAGGCAGTGGATGCAGGGACAGATGTCCTGGGAAGAAAAGCATGCAGTCTGGTTCTTTAGGGGCAGGGTCAGGAAGACCAAGGCACATCTGGAGTTGAACTTAATAAGGGATGCAAAAAAATAACAAGAAGGGCCTGGGCAGGTATGTTATCCAGTAAAAGAAGGTAAAATGCTGCTGTAATTACCTGTGTTTATTCCTTGTAGTCTCCCTTGATGTAACTGGAGTGTCCATCATAAAATATAACAAAGAACATGATAATACAAGTCAAGGTAGCCCATTGCTGAGCAACTTAAAAGCTGTAACATTTCCCTTCTCCTACTCTGATTTGCACATTTCCATAGACAGGGGACAAGCTTGGCTTGAATCTAGAAGTTTCAACCTATTTTAGGTTTCTAGTAGAATATGTATCATATTTTTAAAGAAACAAAGAGCATGTAGTTTTCTAATCACTTTAGTTGTTATAATGAGTGGATTAAAAATGAAAAAAAATGATTGTATTTTTGCCTTCCATGGCCACCTCAGTGGTCACCCTAAAAATTACACTAATGCGTCTCCAAACCATGAGCAATGTGTATTTGAACTTATTGGTCTCTTATAAGAGATGAGGAATTGCTGCACAGTTTCTTCCAAGTACAGAGAAACCTTTTGGGACTTTGAGAACCAAGAAGTACCAAACCAGTGTCAGAACCAGAGTGAATACCAAGTAATTGAGAAGGAGAGAAAAGGAGAATGAGGAGAGATCGGAATTGCCAAGGTCAGCCAGATAACATGCAGTATGCCACAGGAGTTTAACAAAAACAGTAAGTATTGACTCACAGATTAATTTTTAAACTCATCCTGGCTAGAGCCCAGTCGATGCTTGTTACTTTTGCTAGGCTTGACTGACCAATGATAAGGAGGTTAGGAAGCCCTTAAATGTTTACTTGTAACAGACTCAGGGTATTAGATGAAAACATCGAGTCCTCAACTCATTAGCCTTGTCTTGTCAACTTTATTTACTTTTAACACAGCCTGGAAAAACAAGGCAGACTGGAAACACGAAATAAAAGGCCCTATCCTTTTCTTGCTTCTGGTCCTGAAAAATTAATGGAAAAACAAAAATACATCCTCAGTGCTGATGGAGCTAAGAAAGGGAAGGAAGGAAGGCATTCATGCAGCTTTGAATGTTGCTTCGCTAATGGTGCTAGAGAACAAATGGGGAGATTCCCTGTCTACCTGTTTCTCTAAGAGGGATGTTGCTGAATTTGGCCTGGCTGTATCACTTGCTATGAAATGCAGGTCTGTCTCCTTAAAAGTGATTAACTTAGTATAAAGGGCATGCTGTGTGACAGAGAATAAAATTTTAATCCTTTTTCATAGTTGGGTAGATTATGTCTCTTCCTATCAAATAACTCATCAGACAGACAAACAAACAAGTGATAAGATCTAAGTGGGGAAAGCAAAAACACACATCAAGACATGAAACTGAAATTATTTTTTAAATACGTATTTTTATATTCTCCCATAGGACATAGATTTTCAATAGGTTCTTTAAGAAACACAGCAGTTTTGTATATCTAAATACAGAGATTATTTCTGTGGAGTGAAAATTAAGTTATGATTTAATTTTTGGGTTAGCTATGCATATTACAAAGAATTTTTTCCCTAATTTTTTTATAATGTGACTTCTGGCTATTTTGGTAGTAATCAGTTAAAGCTCCGGAATAGCTGATTTTTCCACAAAATCTTTCCATTGGTTTTGAGAAAGTAAACATAGGGAGTCATGCAGATAGAAGAAAAGGTGCATGCTGTTCTGGGGCAACTTGCCAAATCAGCAGCTGGGTCTCCTTTCTAGCTCTTTCTACCTGAGTTTCTTTCACAGGGAAACCAAGGCAATATTGCCTTATTATGTCCTGATGGGGGTAGGAGCATCTGGGAGCTCAGATGTTCTGACTGCACCAGTTGCAATGTAACCCTAATCATGTAGTCTGTTGCTTTTTCTGCCACTGGCACTGATGTCCTTTGGTGAACACTGGTAAGCAAGGCTAGCTGCTCATGTCTCTCCTGCTTGGCAAGCCCTGAGGGCCTCAGTTCAGAGAAGGTCCCAATTAATGACTTTTTATTAATTCTGGCAGCCTGATTTGACATCGGTGTTTCTTCTCTTTGGAAAACAACCACCAGTGAAAAGCCAACAGCCTTATTAAAACAAATCTGATTATCAGAAAACGGAATGAATTTCAGTTCACAGTATTTAAGTCTTTCATCAATATCTTTCTATTTTCATTCTTAGCAACACAGTTTACTAGAAAAACACATCAGAGCTGTTCCATGCTTGATGTGGGCCTCTTGTGCAACAAAAAGAATAAAGTTCTTAGTCTTGGCCCCCAAGCTCAAGGCACTCAATACCACGCTACAGGATATATTAAAGACATGTAAATTCCTAATTGAAGCTGTTGTTTGACTAGAGCAGAATAAAATTATGTGTGTGAAAGTCTAATATGAAATCAGTCCTGGATTTGTAGAAAGATCCATCCTGATCTCACCATCTTCTGCTCCAGTTTTGTCCTTGGTAAAAAAAAAGCACAATGAGTATAACAACAACAAACCTACCAAAAGAATCTGTTCTTCTCTCTCTCACAGGTGTGCATCCTTCTGCATGTACCACTCACAGACATGCCCAGAAGAATGAGAAAGGGTGATAAAACAGATATGTGATAGTTTTCCATCTTTTCATTACTGGCACGTGCTCAGCTACTAAGGCAAAAAACAATATGCAAGAAGCTGTATAGAATTATAGGGTGAAGCAAAACCAACAAATCCTACTATGAATCCTGTAAAATGGACAAACTGACCATCCTTTAACTTTTGTTTTAGTGGAATATATGCCAAATATTTAGATATGGCCTTGAGGCACTCTGATGCCGTTATGCTTATAAGTCTTCCTTTAATCTCCATTAACTGATTTGACACTTGAGTGTACATTTCCTATAATTGTGCTTTAAGAAAAAGTCAGTTAATATTGTCTTCATGGTTTGCAATAGTACAGTCTGCATATTTCATGCCACTTGAATTGATGAAGGCTGAATGTCAGAGCTGCCTAAGAAATTTTAAGGATTTTTTTTTTTCCTTTGGAAACAAGTTATTCCTGTGAAATGTAACATCTCTTTTTCAGGAACATAAATTTTAACTTTGTGAAGTTATGGACATCAACAGAAAGAAGTGTCCACTGTATCACAACCTGAGGCACTTGAATCCTAAACATGTGATGCTTAGTTTAAAATCTTATCTTAAAAGGACAATGGAGAGATACTCAATATATATTTTTTTTTCATTTTGCTTGTAAGTGGCCTCATCACACACAAGCTATTTTATTGTTTTTGAATTTATATTGACTCTTGACTTTTTTCACTACAGAAGGTGTATTCAATATGCTTATTTTATTTAAAAATATACATATTAAGGAAGAACAGTTGCTCTTTTTCACTTAAGAGCAGTTCCTATGTAGTTATATGCAAGGGGGCAAAAATGCCACCGTCTTTAGGAAGAACAATGGTAACAATTTAGGGCACTCAATGTTGTTGGTATGTTAATTCTGGAAAGTCAGTTGCTCTTTTTAAGTTAAAAGGAATAAAACTTAGCAAGAAGTGCATTTTTGTACCTTACAGGTATTTTCTTCCTGTATTGATTGAGTTCAAATGAAACTGCTAGACCAAATGAGCATGGAGAAGATTGTCAGCAAATGATGACTTTCAGCAGAAGGGAACTTTGGGGTCTGAATGGTGTATTTGTTCACAGCAGTTGTCTGAAAATCAACATTTCAATAGGACAACACTGCTTGCTTCTGGCAGCCACAAAAGACAACCACAAACTCTCAGACAAACATCTCTTATGATTAAAAGGAAACTGAAGTACCCAAGTGTTTTATAACATGGTATATCCTTTCATTTTTTTGTCCCCAAAACCTTTCTCCAAAGTCCAACTTGAAATCTTTAAAACTTTTCTTGTCTAACCAACACAAGACTGCAGAGGAGAACATAAAAGGCTGTTTCTAGCAGCTTGCAAACCACAAAGTTGTCTGAGAGACTTGTACTGCAGGTTTCTATCTATTTATGTGAACAATATAGCAATTTTTCCTATGTCAAGGCTTAGCAGAACTGACACTCAAATCCTGGTCTGTGGTACTATCAGATTTCAAAAATTAAACAAACTGAGACTGGTCACTACTTGTTTTAGCAGGAAAACTGAGGTCTTTCTGTGATTCCAGAATTACAGTTGCACTTTTACCTACAGTCATGTTCACTGTGATTCATTACAGCCACCAAAAGGTGTCTTCCCACTAGTATCTGACACAACTGCATATTTCAAAGCAGAACACATTAATGGCCAGTGCATTTTTATATTCCTTAATGTGTAGATGCTGTAGTGAAGTGCATGGTGAACTAATGCGACAGTGGTAATTACCTGACGTGGGGGAAGTTCCGACTTCATAGAAGAAAACTGAAAATCAAGCATTGGAGAAGGTTGTCCAGAGATACTGTAAAGTCTTCCTCCTTTGAGGTTTAGCAGTTGGCTCACAGGTTGAGCACAGAGGGTCATAGTAAATGGGGTAACATCAGACTGGTGATCTGTCACTAGGGGATTCCATGGGGCTCCATCTCAGGCCCTGAGCTCTTCCATGTCTTCATAAATTACTTGGATGCAGGACTAGAAGAGATACTAAACAAGTTTGCAGGTGACACAAAACTGGGAGGAGCTGTTGACTCCCTCAAAGGCAGGGAGGCCCTGCAGAGAGACCTCAACAAATTAGAGTTCTGGGCAATCACCAACCATATGGATTTCAATAAGGGAAAGTGCCAGATTCTGCCCCTGGGATGGGGCAACCCTGGATGTACAGACTGNTCATGAGGGGAAGAGGAGGGGCAGGCATTGATCTCTTCTCTGTGGTGACCAGTGACAGGACCTGAGGGAATGGCCTGAAATTGTGTCAGGAGGTTTTAGGTTGGATATTAGAAAAAGGCTCTTTATGCAGAGAGTGTCTGGGCGCTGGAATAGGCTCCACAGGGAAGTGGTCACAGCACGAAGCCTGACAGAGTTCAAGAAGTGTTTGAATGATACTCTTGGGCACATGGTGTGACTTTTGAGGATGGTTCTGTTCAGGACTAAGGGTTGGACATGATGGTCCCTGTGGATCCCTTCCAACTCATCGTATTCTGTGATTCTGTTTTTGAGATCAGCTGGAGAAAGCCCTGAGACACTTGGTCAGCTTTAATTTCAGCAATCTGAGCAGAAGGTTGAACTAAAGGCATTCTGAAATCCCTTGAACCTGGCTGACTCTATCATAACATCTTTTTCACATTCTAAATAAGATTTATGTTAAATTATTCATTCTTTCCTATAGAGCAATTTGTTCACATTCAGAGGTAAAAATCTCTGTGTGTGTTAAAACCACGTTTCCTGAAAACTTTTTAAAAGAATCAATTTTCAGTGTTGGCTTATTTGACAAACTGCCAAAAAGGGACTGGGGGGAAGAGTTGAAAATTGTTTGCAAACAAGGTAAGCTTTAGCTGATCGATATTTTTGAGATTCTTCCAAAGACTAATACAGACAGACAATATGTTCAAAAGCCAAGCAGGATATATAATTTATCCTTTTGTTTTCCTAGAGGTCTCCCCAGTGTGCATATTTCAGGAATTGATTTTCAGGTCCCTGGCATACAGCTGTGATAGCTAATTCTTCCACCTGTTGGCCATTGGCATTCACACCACAACAGTACACAAGGGCTCTGACACTAATTGCAGCAACTCATTCCACTCTGCTAAAATCAGACAATACTTCTAGTTCTTGTCACAGGTCAGACAGAAGAGCTGTTTCCACTTTTCCCTGTCCCCTCAGAATCCTCTCCTATTTTTACAGCTTTCTCCAGAAACCACTTAGATGTCTCTGTCTTCTGCAATTCTTTCCTTTTCTCCTTTCTACTTTTCTAAAATTCTCCTCTCCATTGCCCCCATTCCTTTCTACTCATTTTCCCTTCTTACTCTCTCTCCTTTTTTTCACTTCATCCTAATGTCTTCTTCCAGCCATGACTATTTCCTTTGTCCACCTACACGATCTTTCATTGCAATCCTATATGGTCTGGCTGTGGCAAGAATGCCCTCCCTCAGCTGACAAGAAAAAAAAATCTTCTTTCCAGATTCTTCATACTTTGTTAAGAAAGGAATGGAGAGGCTGAGTTTCACCTGTGAAACCATAATTGTAACATCTAGAGAATATCTCTTGCTTGGAAGATCAGGGTGACCTCTGCACTGGAGTGTCAAGTGACATTCAACAGGACAATTACATACAATTAAGGTGGCAGAATTAAAAAGCTGAGAGAAGGAGCCCAGGAAAAGTAATGAGAAGATTAAAGGAGTAGAGAATAATTTTTGTGATGCAGATTTTGACAGAAGAGAAAAATGGATAGTCATGTCCATGTTTGAAAAGACAGATCCCAAAAATCAATGATAGAATCCACAGACAGAAATCTCAAGAACTATGACTGAGTTTCAGGATATTCATGGTGACAGGAAACTTGGATTTAGGAAGTACAGAGATCACAGAGAGCTAGTCTAGAAAGTAGAGCAAGATTAAAAAATAAACAGAGAAACCAAATGTGCAATTATTTTACTGTTCAAGGCTTGAACATCAAAAGACATAAACCTGTGCCATATACATACCTATGACACAATTCTAAAAGTTTCTGTGAATTTGTTTTTCTAAATTCTGTTTCATAAGCATCAGTTCAAATAATTAAATAGTAATCTTAATTTTTTGTTCTTTGCTCAGATCTGACAAGTTTTCCCTAAAAGAACCTCAGTATTTATCTTTCCAGCAATTTTTTTATCATGTACTTTTGAAATTTTTTTTTCCATTTTAATCAGAATTTAGAGCAGAAGAACTGAAATATTGTAAAGTATATTCTCATGGTGTTCCTCCAATAAAGAAAGGCAAAGCATAATAGAAATTTCTCTCTCGAGATTTTCTGTGTGGAATTTCTGGACAACAGTAATAACGGAATGTGAGACTGAAATATCATTCAGATAGACATACACACTTCCCAGTGGTGGTCAGAATGAAGTCTTTTGACATTCCAGAAAGTAATCTTCATACAAACACTATCTTGAGTGACAGACTACAATTCAAAGTCTGCTTCACCATTTTTATCTAAACTTCAGTTTAAAACCATTATCCATTACAAGCATAAAACATTTTTGAAGCCGCAGGAAAAGCTAGTACCTGTAATAGTCAGAACTTAATAGACAGTTTATAATGACTGTTAAAGAAACAAGGTTTTAGAAATCTCTCAAGGAGATTTTTTTAATGTTCTTTGAAATAGTATTTAATTTCTTCTCACCTCTCAGCTCACGTGTATAAATTACTACTATTCTGTCTGTATAAGAAACTGAGGAGGCCTTTGTTAAGTAGCCTAAAATACTTTTGTACTCCATTAAAGTGTCAGTATTTTCAAGATCTTTTTATTAAGCCATTCTGTCTATAAAACATTACTTTCCTTTCCAGCCTTGGAGAATTTTAAGATATTCAATATGCAACTTGTAGAAAATTTGCACCTGGCAAGATTATTAAAATTGAAAGAATAAACTTATATGAGTATTAATGTGACAGATACACCACAATCATATTTCAAGAATAATAACAAGTAAAATGAATTTGCTATACTATCTGAATCAAGAGAAAAACAACAAAAGGGGATTTTTTGCAATTACCTATTTTAATTTTTAATTAATAAGTCCATTTAAACAGAGTTTTGACTTGTATTTTTCTTAGTATAAAGCTAGAAATTCAACAGTTGAAGTGCCTTTCCTCCCTTGTAACTGATAAGCTTTTGAGGTGATGATAGACATACAGTGGATTTTGTCCTAGACCAGAGTTTGGTGTCACTTTCAGGTTCTTTTCCCCATTTTTTAAAATGTAGCCTGTTCTTTTGTTCACCATTGTGAATGACATGTGGTCTTAAAAGTACAACAAACCTACCAAAACAGGCACGTTTAGCCTTACATCAGGTTTAATATGTCCAAGGTATATAAATAAATAAATAAATCTCTAAGGCTTTTGTTGTGTTTGTGCCACTGTGTTAGTTTGGAGATCTGTGTTACACTCTGGTTGTGTAACACATCTGCAAGGGTCTGTAACACTAATAGTTTGATGCCAGAAAGACATCAGGTTATTAGTTTTGAGGAGGTGTCATGCTATGTCACAAAGCAACCCAAAACTCACATGTTCTTATGGTGTAGACACAAAATTCACATGCTGTGATGGCAGAGAGATGAATCTTAAGAAGTTTAGTGTTGTGTGTAGCTTCTTGGATGTATGGCATAGGGCATCAGCTAAAAATCTTTGAATACCAAACTAGCTGGTCCATGAATCCATGTAGGATTGTCACCAAAGCCTCAGTGCCTTTCCTCTTCATGCCGTAGGCATTGACTAATTAATGTTAGCTGCCAACACCAAATGTAATTGTGCTGGATATCACAACAGAGGGGGCATTCTAGAGGATTTCTGTAATCACAGTCTCATTTTCAATTTTCTTTCTGCAGCTGGGAGACTTGAAACTTAATTTTAAAAAGACATCCTGGCAATATACATGTTGTTCTTTTTTCCAGGAGCTGTTCTTTTAAGTGAAATAGTAACTCCACCAAGAGGGTTTTTACACAGCACGTGGTTGGAGTTGTGAGATAGTGAGGGAAAAGCATGTCACATCTTCAATCACTGGCTTTGGTATTTATATTTCCTTAATGTATTGAGTTTTCTAGTTATTAGGAAAGGGAATTTCATATTTGTTTGGAGCAAAAATG
Source organism: Scytalopus superciliaris (assembly GCA_013400415.1). Classification (NCBI taxonomy): domain Eukaryota; kingdom Metazoa; phylum Chordata; class Aves; order Passeriformes; family Rhinocryptidae; genus Scytalopus; species Scytalopus superciliaris. Next base: position 294,648 of record VXBX01005589.1, read on the forward strand.
TCTCACTCAATTACCATTTCTCTTCTATGTTGTCCAAGACTAGGATGCTCTCAATTTTTCCTCTGTGCATGTGATGTAGAATATCCAATGATTCCTAAGCATAACACCGTATAACTTCATATGAATTACTGGCCTGCATATTAAAAAAATAAATTTTTAAATTCATATTTAAAGGCTGATGGTTGCCTGAAATAAATCTGGAAATCTGGCTTTAGGTGAAAATGTTTATGTACTCTTCGGTAGAATAGCTTATAAATAGGTACCACAATAAGTACCCTATGTGAACAAAGCACATGTTCGTCTGGAACAGTGAGGTTGTATCTGTTGCAGGGAAGTAAACAAAACCAGACTGTATTTTTAGGTGTTGGAATCAGATGGCATGACTGGATTTTTGGAGCAGCCCCTTGGTAGATTCCTTTTCTTTACTTATTGACTTGCTCTCCCATTTTCCAGGAATAGATTCAGCAAAGTGAGAAGAAAGGGTTGCACTTTCTGTAAAGGGACAGCTTAAACTCATGGAACTCTGCTAGGGAAGGAGTGACGAGCATCTGGAAAGTTTACGGCTAAAGCACTTATGTCAGTTGAATACACACACATCCATGGAACCAGGTGGAGTGCATCCATTGGATGCACTTGTCATTGGAAAGATCTTTTCTATTACCTTTCTATATCCATTATCATGATGGTTGAGGCAGATTACTGATGACTGTAAAATGCGACACCACATCTGTTCTTAAGAAGGAGGCATAACCTCAGTCCCTTGGAAGGTTATAAAGCAAATCCTCCTTCAAAACATCTCCAAGCAGAGAAGGGACAGAAGACTGCTTGGCACCATCCAGCATGGATTTATCATGGACACATCATGTCTGGTTAGACAAGATTGCCTTCTATGATGAGATGAGGGGCTTTGTGGATAAGGGGAGAACAGTGGACATTGTACAGACCTTTGACATAGTTTCACATAGTATCCTTGTAGCCAAACTAGTGAGAGCTAGTTTAGATAATTGGATTGTAAATAGTATGAAAAATTATCTATGCTGTTGACTCAAATCTGTGGATCTGTGGTACAAAATTTCTCTACAGCCAGTTACTAAATACTTCCACACAAAGGGACCTTATACAGTGGTGGAAATGGGATGACAGGAACCTTAAAATAAGTTTCATACAGGGAAATGCAAATTTCTGTAGCTGGGATGGAATAAACCCTTGTAACAGGGCTAATTCCTGGGGCTTGACTGGCTAGAAAGCAGCTTTGCAAACAAAAAGGACCTGAATGTTCTGGATTACTTTTAGTAGTTGAGGAACCACCAGTAAAAGAAATCATGTATCAATGGGAACATAAAGATGAAATAATTTTAAAAAATATCACAGAGTGGGAAAGAAATCATAAATCTCTGAAGTTGCACTAAGAAATCATTTATTTGCAAACTAAAATAAAAAAAAAACTTATTTAGAGATGCCAGCAGATGAATGAAATATTTGACAAGTACTAACAGTGAGATAGAAATGGGTGGGCAGTGCCACATTTCTTGTGGGGTTCTTTTTTTTTTTTTTTTGAAAGTGGCAAAAGTAAGTGTAATCTTGCTATCTAGATTTACATTCATTTGCAAATCAAATCCTCCCCTTGAAAGAACACAGTATTCAAAAGAGGATTTGAAAGCTAGAAATTGCTATTTTATTTCTTTTTGGCTAACTTGAATAATGTATATCAAAAGGTTACATCAACTATTATTTTTATGGTTTGTATTGAAATTAGATTCCCTATTTCTATTCAACAAATTCATTCAGCTATTGAGTCTTTATCAGTTGTGTTATCCTCCATTTCATTAACCAAACAAGAGAGTAAAAGGGGGAATCAGGAAGGACAGTCTTCAAAAATTATTCTGTTATTTCTATACCAAAAAATATTATTCTGTTTTTCACAATTTCAGTAATAGTAGTATTGAAAGAGAAACTGAGAAAAATACCTGATGTTTAGCAAGTATGATATGTCTAGGTTCAAAGAAGTCTTTGCATGAAGTTTAGAGAAGATTCTGCATAATATGTTTTTTTCCTCTCTACTGACAAAGACATTCTATTAAGGTGTACAACCCACAGAACTGTTGGCAAGGCAAAAAGGACAGGCGTTTTAGGAGGAAAAAAATAAGAAATAAACAAAGCAAACTTGCAAGAAATCGATGCTCCTGAAAAAAGTCTGGAGGAAATCTTTCCCCAGTTCTTTCCCTGGGGAATGTATGCTCTCTTTCAAGATCCTCATTAGGACCTCAGCTATACCTGTTTTTTGTTCATTCTCATTTTCCATGGGTCCTGTGTCATACATTTACTCTTTATTTGTCTTCTTTTCATCTGCTTACTCTCTGTTTTCTCAGCTACCCTGTGGTCAGTTTAATATTACCAGGTGTTACTTCCAGGCTGATCCCTGGGGGTTTCTGGCTATGCCTTCCCTTCTCTGTTTCCCTATGGACTTGGTGCTTGGCACAGGTGAAACATTCTGCCTACAAAAATAAGAATCAGCATAGCAAGCAAATCTCAGAGCATAGGACAATCAGTCTCCATAGTACTTTGCACATGTTACCATACAGGAAGCACTGACTGCCTTTCCATTCTGAATATCATGCTTTTCTGTGATGAGGTGGGGAACAGAGAATTGGTGTTATCTGTGTGTATGTTACATGTAGACTTACAGTGTTCTACAGCTGTTACTCTAGGTTGTAGTTATTTTTTCACTCCTATTTTTTTGTCTGTGTTATTGTTGTTGGTAGGGGTTTTTTGTTAGGTTTTTTTTTGTTCTGTTTGGGGGGGTTGTTTGGCGTTTTTTTGTTTGTTTGCATGGAATTTTTTTGTCTGGACAACTTTCCACAGTAGTCTGTGCATCTGAATTAATTTTAGAAAAAGAATGCACAGATTTGTAACATAGTATTCACTGAATCATAGAATCATTTAGGTTGGAAAAGACCTCTAAGGTCATTGAGTCCAGCTGTTTACCCAGCACTGCCATTTCCACCACTAAACCATGTCCCCAGGTACCACATCTACACATCTTTTAAATACCTCCAGGTATAGTGACTCAGATAGTTCTAGTGCTTGACAACCCTTTTAAGGCAGAAATTTTTCTCAATATCCAATTAGGATAGTAGGAAATGTTCCTAATTGCAACCTTCCCTGGCACAGCTTGAAGCCATTTCTTCCTGTCCTATCTCTTGTCACCTGGGAGAAGAGATTGACCCCCAGCTGGTTACAGCCTCATTTTAGGTAGTTGTAGAGTGATAAGATCCTCCCCGAGCCTCCTTTTCTCCAGGCTCAACAGCCCTAGCTCACTCAGCTGCTCCTCATAAGAACTGGGCTCCAGACTCTTCCCCAGCTCCATTGCCCTTTGCCAGACATGCTCCAGCACCACAGCGTCTTGTTGCGAGGGGCCCAAAACTGAACACAGGACTGAAGATGTGGCCTCACTGGTGCTGAGTTCAGGGTCATGATCACTGTCCTGGTCCCGCTGACCATGCTATAGCTGATGCAAACCATTGACCTTCTTGGCCACCTGGTCACACTGCTGGCTCATATTCAGCTGCTGTCCACCAACATACACAGGTCCTTTTCTCATGAGCAGCTTTCTAGCCACTCTTCTGCAAGCCTGTAGCACTCTGTGACGGTGTTGTGACCCAAATGCTTCCGCTTTTGTTTTTCCAGATGTCAAATAAAATTGAAGGTTATTTCTTCTTCTCTAAGCCAAAAGTCAATATAGCAAGAGGCAGCTGGCCAGGTAGTACTAATCACTCAAACATCATATAGCCAGATGTAATCCTTGTGCTTCTGGTACATGGCACTGTTCAATATCGCTTTCTTTCAGTCATCTCCTGTGTTGAGTAGCAGAAAAATATTTTTATCCAATCAACAGGTTTTCTGCCTCAAATTCAATCAAGAACCATGAATAAGAACTGATAAGCAATATATCTCTTTGACATATATGTATTTTCATTCATATATTATTCTTCTGAATAACAAGTAGAGGCAAATCTCATTTCAAAATAAAGACCAAAGGATGAAAAAGAGAACAAAAGTTGTCTATGCATGTATTTTCAGCATGAAAAGGCTATTTCCTGTCTCCAAGTCAGAGGAAGTACTGTCTGGCATCTATTACTTCGTCTAATTTTTAAATAATGTTTTTCTCATTGTGTTCCATCTTAAGGAGACCTTCAGCTATGGTATCCATGAAGTCAGAAATTGTTCAATCACGTTCCTCCTTCAAGTCACTGTTGCAGTTTCTGTTTTAAAGTAGTCCTAAAGACTGAAGTCTAGGGACCAGGTATGTAACTTAAAAAGCACACACCTGGAGTTTCACTTATGTTTTATTTATCCTAAAATAATTTCTCACTTCATTACCATTTTTTTCATGAGTGTCTTCTATGCAATCCATTACTTAAAATAAAAAATGAATTCATAACAAGATAAAAGTAAATCTGTATCCATCCCTTCCTGTACAACTGCTGTAAGGAAGCATGATCTGAACAAATGCCATTGACCTAATTTTAAATATCAGTATTTCAACTATTCTTCAACCTTTATAGTCAACACAGCCCCTGATAAAATGGATGGCTGCTCTGAAGGGTGTCCTTGGATCAGTCAGTCAGTTGATGAACTGCACACATTGGCCTAATCTTGACAAAGACTCATTGTGGCTACAATTGTCTTAATATAGAAACAGTTTTTTTACAGTGTTTTCAACCCTTTGGTATCTGTGGATTCTGAACTAGCAATACTCACTGATCAATCACAATTCACTGCATTGAGTGAGCCTGTAGAAGAAAAAGCCTACTTTGATCACAGGGCCACATATTCACAGGAGGTGTTTTTATTTTATCAAATCTGGATTAAGTGAACTCAGCTCTTTGATTTAGTTTTATGATTTTTGTTTTCTTTAGGTGTCTCATAGATGGCATTTTATTTAATTTAATGGGATGCAGCAATTGAAACACTTGAATTGTAGTGCTTTGTTCATATGGTTTTATGTCAACCATATGCTGGGACCTAATCTAGCCTAGGAGAATACTATGTCCTGATCTGATGTAGAGGTGTTGCTTTTAGAAGAGCACCTTCCCACACACATGCATGAACCAGCAAGCATAAAAGAGGTGATGTAGTTCTTCAGGGAGCTGTGAGAAAGAGTGAAGAATAATGCCCTTCTGTCTACATGTAGCAGTGATGTGCTGATAACCACCTGTGATGAACAGGGACAACTAAACTCAGGTCTCATAAACCTAACTCTGTGGTGGTTTGTGGATGAAGAAACTAAACTAAGGCAGCTTTTGATCAGGCTATATGAATGTCAGGAAACTGGCTATGCATTTAGGTTACTAATAGAAAATACTTTCCCTGTAAATGAGTACCTTTTATTAAAAACGCTTCATGTGGATTCTATTAGAGGTGTTTGAACATCATTCAACTGTGTATTAATTATACTGTCTCAAAAGACTGCTGACTTCTCTCTGTTAAAATTAGACAAGGATCCCAATTACATCTTTCTTAGGCATTAGCTAGCTAATCATAGCCTTAAATTGCACTATTGAGAAGGATGTTGAGATTGGGATAGCTGTTTAAAACTAACTAGTCAGTTTAAACTAACTCTTTCCAGAGGGCAACACATCCAAAAAGCAGTATAAACTGCTTTAGGGCTTAGTGAAGTATTTTGTATTAATTTTAGAATATCTGTATATGGAAAATGTATTTTTTCAATATTGTGGTGGGCAGAGAAAGTTCTCAAACTATATAATGTCATCATACTCAGCACTAATCTATTCAGATTTCTAGATGGGGACAATTGACAAACCTTTTGTCTTACTGTGTTCTAATTCAGAGAATTCATTAGGCAGTAAAGTGATTCTATTCAATGTGAAGAAAATTATATACTGTTATGAAAAGTAATTCACGGAGTCATCAAGGTTCTTTGCTCAGTCTTTGAACCCTACCTTGTACAGATTTAGCAACTTAGATAGTAGGAGTTTTTCTTTAGATTATTTTTAACGTTTTCTTGGTCTCTTACGGCAATATCCTCTCGTCATCAGCAAGATGTCAGGTTTTCTACATTCTGCATTCATAGAGGGACTGGAGAAATACTGACCTTCATCAGCAATAGCAAGAAACCTCAGGAGCGAGCACAGCTGTTAAGCCCTTGTTCTTCTTACTTTGACTATTGAATTTTCTGGAGTGAACTGGGATTTCTTTTTTCTTATTCCATATCTAACCTGTACCTACATGCTTCAGACTGGGAACTTCACTTTTTGCCTGAGTGAGCTGCATACTTTTTCATGTGCAACAGTGTGCTGAATGACCCTGGCTGTGTTGAATACAGAGACCAGGCAAATTTGCAGAACAAAAAAAGAATTGAAAGGGATTTGAGCCTCTGTTCTGTCCTCACTCCTGTGTCACTGGACATTTTGTGTCACTTTGGTGAAATAGCCTGAGTAAGGTCAAATTTTGCCAAGCACAAGATCACCTTCTTCTTTTAAAGGTTATTTCAATGCATCAGCATGTGGATTTTAATAACTCAGTAGATAAGCAAAAAGTAGTCCTGGTACAAATCAAAACACTGTCAGCCTGTTCCCATTTAGCTATTTATCGAGGGGGTTTTTTGCCTGTGGCTCTCAGTTTGATATAATCTCTGGACAGCACAGTGTTAAGTGGCTTTTTTGTTACTAATGCACATAAATTGAAGTATTTAGGATTTAGGACTTTACAGCAAGAAAGCAAAATTACAGGTAAATGAAAATAGTATTGGTTACATCTCAAGTAAATTTTAATCATCTGAATCTTGTGATTATTTTTTCCATTTGTGGGTGTTTCTTTTTCATATTATCGGAATTTGACTATTTGTAATTTCAGATTAGAAGCAGAAAAATCTAATTTAAGTATTTGTGATTGAATTTTACAAATTTCAGGGAGAAAAGAAAAAAGGCATGTGCATGAAAGAAACCTTTTGTGAGCTTTCTTTAGGACATCTTCTGTTTGTCAGACTTTTCCCCAAAAGATACCTGTTGATATTTTCTAAAACCCTCTCTTCTAAGGCTGCTTCCATTTAAATAAAACCCTCAAGATTTATTAGCTCCTCTTATGTATTCTGAGACAGATACCCATGGTACCATTCTGTACTTAACTGTAAGCAAATGCATGTGTCTCTTTTGGTGATTTCACTATTAGTGTTTTGAGTAGAGATTTTTTCCAAACCCAACTCACTTCTAAAATTTCTGGAAGAAAAGATTTTATTTTTTTTTTTTGGTGAAGATTCTTCACAATTATCCCTCTCCTTTTACAGTGCTCTCTATACTTATCATTAAATTACTTATAGTGATATAAGTATGCCTGATTATTTTTCTTTTTTCAGCCCAGCCACAGAGAGATAAATGATGGACAGACTGATTTTTTTCAAATCATCAGTGTGAGGAAACAGTTATATGTCAGTTAAAATGCTGTAGCAATCTTTTAATTAAATTATAGTTTTCTTTTCTATCCCCCAGTGCTGTACTGAATGTAATATTGTATCTAATCACTGGGTGATATCTGGAAAGAAAGGAGAGAGTGAAAGTAGATATGTTCATTGGCTTCCTGGATAATGTAATCTAAGGTAGGATGAAGAAAGTCCCACTGAAAAGTAGATCATAATGTGTGATGCAAAGAAAACACAGATTGTATTTCTCTGAGAAACATAAAGCACATTCAGCAGTACCTCAAACATCACATTAAGAGTATTACCACTAACAATTGGAAGTAATTTACTCTGAATTTAAATAAATAATTTCTCATATCTCTGATAAAACTCTATTTCTCATTTGTTTACTTTCATTCTAGCATCCACTAATATCTTAATTGTTACTAGGGCATTTTATACCTCTTAGGTTGTGTGGTGATAATAGGTGGAAGGAATCACAGCATGTTTGAGTTTGGAAAGAACCTCAGATCATCATCCAGTTTTATCCCCCACTCAGTGCAGGGTTACATACAGAAGGTTGCACAGCACTGTGTCCAGTTATGTCTTGAATGTCTCTACAGATGGAGACTCCACAGAACTGTGGACAACTTATTCCACTTATAGTGAACATGGCCATGGTGAAGGAAAAGTTTACTTTTGTTAAAGTGGAATTTCGTGTACTTCAGTTTGTGCATGTGTCTTGTGATGACATCACAGAACAGAAGATGGCTATGATGCTGTGCAACAGGCAGAGTCCTCTGGCAGAGCCAGCATTTTTCCTTTGAAGGAAATTCATGACTGACTTTTCAGTTTGTGTTGCTGTGGAAATTAGTGTGTTCCTTCAGGAATGTTTGGTTTACTGATGCTGTCTTTTCTGACAGAAAAATGCCCAGGTAGAATATATTTCCAATTAGTTCAGGGATTAGCACTAGCAGAGAGTATCTTTATGAGCAAGTGACAAATCTTATTTTAGCCTGAATCAGAATGTTAGCTGTGTCAGATTTCAGGGTATGTGCTTTCAGTATTTTGACCCCTACTGACATCCTACCTGAGGGTACTTATTGGCCTCATTTTCTGTGTCCCTAGGCACATATTTTCCTTCTGGTGGGTGCAGGCAGAGGTAGATGTCATTACTGTGGCTAGGCTGTGCAGCAGGGTGAGGAAAGGGAGAAATTTAAGTGCTTCCCTAGTTTACTTTTTATGCATACATGTGTTTGAATTATTTTACTGCATTTTAGCCTCTCCAGGGAGAATCATGTGGTTTGACAGGTGATGCCTCTGCCTTTCATACTTCTACTTACCAAGGGAAGAAAGTGTTGTTCACTGAAGTTAGAAGCATCATATGACCATGTATAATTTTTTTTACATTTTAAATTATTTGAAGTATGACAGAGGTCTAATAAACCTTTTTCAACTGGATATTTTCAGTCTCATTCACTAATATGCTTGAAATGCTGAAGTTTCCTGTGGAAACTGGTATTCGAAGCAGTGGCATTGAGTATATGAGGACCTCAGTTACTTCAATTCTTTGGGAAGCCAGTAATAAAGTTAGGATACTGCAGGTTTGTAAAGTAAATTCTTAACAAAGATAGGTTATAAAGAGGAAAAGTTATTAGAAGGGGTTATTTGGCAGTCACAAGTACTGTTGTCTTTTGCAATGTTTTAAGGGCCAGGTTCTGATTTGTACAACTCTGGAGAATGGAGCTGTTTAAAATGTTAGGTATTGAAATGGCACAATAAAAACAATATGAAAGTGTGCACTCTCAAATTAGTTTGAGATTAATCCTCTCTTTTGTAGAAGTCTTTTGAAGAGGTAATTTTCTAATTCTACAAAATAGTTTACCTAATTTAGATATACTTCTTTCTTTAGAAAGTGTTTCAAAGACTGTTCTGCCTTCCTCCGTATTGTATCTCTCACCTTTATGGTGTTCAGTTCTGTGTCCTAGACTTTCATGCATGGGAGTAAAAAGGCAGAAGCAAAGGACACCTTTGTTCCCTTTACTATTCTGCTTCAAACACTGTATTCATTCCATGTCTCTGAGTTCTGATTGAGAGAGTAGTTTATTTTATGTAGCTTCCTTTCAGTTATTAAACTATATTGTGTCTTTTATCACTGATGACAACGTAGATGAAGAAGTAAACATGGAGATGTCCTGTGGGTTCTACACAGCATTAGTCTGCTGTTCTGGCATTACTGCATCCTCTCAGAAAGCTCTTAGCTATGAGCTGTATGTATATATGTGTGGGGGGACAGATGGAGGACAAGAAGGGGAGATTTGCATAATCTGATCGAACTACCAAACATCTGAGACAAAGCTCTCAAGACAGTCAATGGAGAGAATTTGGCTCTTCAGCAGGGTGATTCAGAGCACCTGAGCTATGTAGGCTGCTTAGAGAGACTACAAATCAGCTATTTTAAGCTAGTTGGTATAAATAATCATTCCTCCACTCTCCAAGTGTTAAATTTACCATATGGCCAAAAGTAGATTCATGTCTGGATAGTTGTAAGCTAAGCTTCTACCATAATCTTAATGTATTTCAAATGATTAATTATTGTTGAGATAGCAACTCCAGCTGTTATCAGCCACCTTTTAGCCTCTACCCATATTTATTTATCCCTTTGTCTTGCAGAATGCAAAAAACCAGAGGTAATGCTAAAACCAAAATAAATCTTAATAAAATCTGCACCAATTTGCCTAAAAAGTTGATATTTATTTTGGATATTCTGGAATGGAACTGATCCTTGTGGAATTCTGTGGAAAGTACTGTTATACTAAATCTATGGTCACATCATGCCCTATTCTTCAGTATTTTTCATGTGCAGTTTGGATGGTAGTTATCTCCATCTCCTTCTATTTTAATGAAAAAAAATCTGCAGGAAGTGAAGAAATGTCATTTCTCTGCTAAATTTCTTCTTCTGGGTGTGATGGAGTATGTAATCTCTCACTGAAGGAGCAAAAAGTGCTACTACTACATTCATCAGGACTTTGACCATATTTTCAAAAGAGTGTGTGGGCCCTCATAACAATAATGAACCTAAGTGCTTTTTTTTTTTTGCCTCAGGCTTCATGGTGCTCATATTAACACAATATACACGGGGATTTGGACAGCAGTCTCAAACAACTGAAGACCAAGAAACAAGCGCGCGCTGCTGAACAGTTAGATGGCTGTACTATGAACTTGTCTTTATTCAAAGCATTCAATAACCTGTCTAGCAAGAAGCATCAGACTGCTTCTTAAATCATTTTCAGTAGAAAACCGTGTTAAATGAATTCAGAGACTATAATTTTGTGGCATAATTTCATATAGACTAAGGCAATGGAGCATAATAAATAAAATAATGTTGCTCTTGATAGACTTAGGTCTGCTCCAGGTGTATGGAAAGCTTTAACAAAGGACAGATCATTCTTTGAGTAACATAATTATAAGGATTCAAATACTGTTCAGATGACCTTAAAAGCTTGGCTGAATTGAACGCCTAATAACAGGACACAAAATTGCTGACAATTTTCAGTGTGTATCAATAGTCTGAATTTTCTAGTTTTCGCTTGCTTGAACATCAGAATATGTGGTTTATGAGCTTCTTTGTGCAACAATATTCTGTCTTCTAAGGTAAGTACATGAGATGTTTCATTATATTGTTTCAAAAAGGTAGTAAAATAATTCTATTTGGATTTTGGACCTGCTGGTGTTTTTCCATTCAAAAAATCTCAACCAAGTATATCAGATGTGATCTAAAAAATTATGTTTTGTTGTGTTGTGTTGCAAATTTCTTTCAAGCTGTTGTATAAATACAGATATGTACAGTGTCCAAGATTTCAATGATATGCACTCTACATGTTCTATAATATTTTGAAAAAGAAATCCAAATTCAAGGAAACTACCTGATCACTTCAATCCCAAGGTATTACTTTTAAAATGAAAAAACAAGAGTATTCCTTACAGCTCAGTATGACATAGTAGTTGTCATATATTTGTTACATCCAAGGGGCCTTAGTTTATTCCTGAAATGTTTATGAGGGAATTTCACGTATAACACATGACAGTCCTGCCACTGGCTGAAAGAAAGACACAGGCAAGAACAAGGAGTTACATGGCAATTTAGAGAGGGATATTTCACTATATGTCTAGAGAAGAATGAGTATGTATGTAAATGTCATGCACTAAGCAGTTTTAAAAGAAAAAATGCTATTTTGACAATCTAAATATTCAAAGAATGATTAAATAATAATAACATTTTATTTACCATTGGGTAATATGTTACAGTATTTTCAAGCAAAGCACATGAAATGTAAGAGTTTGTTAATAGTGATGTGTTAGAGAAATCAACCACAATGCTGTATTTAGTGATAAAATTACCTCCTTTTTAGATTAACTTTTTTAACTGCATTGAGTGATGATTGTTATAGGGGGACTGCTTAGCAAGAATGCCTGGATGAGTTAAAATGAATCAGGCATAGATTTCTAGTCTTGATTTCTGTCTTGGGAGTTTGATCATACCTATCTTAGCTGAAACACTCTGCCATTATGTATGGGCCATCAACTCTCATTAACAGTGGGGCACAAGTAAAACTAGAATACTTGTAGCATAAAATATTTTGTAAATCTCTGTTTAAAAAACTCAGAAGCATATTTACAAATTTTTACTGAACAAAACAGCATTGCTGTGTTACCTGCAGGCATCATTTTTTGCCAAGAGTTAGAGGTAATCTATTTAGACCCAGAAAATATTTAGCATCTTTGAAGCAGAATATTTTCTCACAGTAAGACTGCTGGTAAATGCTGTGGAAATTGGATTTTAAGTGGTTATTTTGTGAACAAAGAATATTTTATACAAAAAACATCATCCATCCATTTGGCCATAGAATATACACTATTAAGCAAATTACATGACAATTAAATCATTTTTATTTACAGAAAGCTAAAATAATTACTTTTTCCTGAAGTGTTGTAAAAATTTCATGAAACTGCCAACTCATAAATATATTTTAAAATAAAAATATTTGAAGGATTAGGCAAAGCACAATAAGCATAAGTACATATGTCCTAGTTACAAGGGCTGGCACTAGTTTATTACTATGTGGGCATAACCAAAACTGTGTATTCTACACCCTCTATGTCATTTCTGATGAACTGTTAATAATGGACCATTTGCAGCAGATGCCCGGGGCACACCTGACCCCTCAGGCTACAAGTTTGGTATTAAAGAACCCTGGGAGACAGGGGAGTGTTTCTGTCTTCACACCAGTGACTCAGCTGTGATAATTCCCCTCTGGGGGAGCATTAGCCTTCACAGCCAGCCTGAGGGGTCATGTCTGTTAATGAGCCATTAGGGACTGGCATAATAAGCAGCTGCAACAACCTGGGCAGTCAAAGATTCCAAAAATATGCCATGACTCAGAGTTAAATCACCCATTGTGAAACTACTTGCCCTGACAGAGGGCACCAGGGCCCCACCTGAACCTTAGCATATATAATATTTTGGTTTTGGGACTTCTGGTACCACTTGTCAGACCCAGAGCAGGACGAGAACCTCAACAGGACTGTGCCATTCTTGACAAGACTGCAACCATCATCCTCACCTACAGGTTTTCCTTTCCTTTTACTTTGCACTCAGGGGGACCACATGGGGCTCAGCACAGGGGCTGACAAACACCAATCTGTTCATGCCCCAGGATGCTGGGTGATACCTCTGTTTTTTTGTGGGTTAAACCCAGTTCTTTTCTGTATCATTGTATTTATTGTAATCTATTTAGCAAATTGTAACTCTGACTTGTAATCTCTCTTGAGTTAGATTCATTTCTCCCCCTGGTTTACCTGTAAACCAGCACAACATAATGGAAACAAGGAGAAATCTAAGTGGTTTTCTGTATAACTGAGGATATAACTGAAAACATATTTGTTACTGCTAATACAATTATACTTACCTACTAGGTTTATGTAAAACATTGTATTTTTGTAAAACACGTATTTCCTTCCCACATGATCTTTAAAAAATTTACATAGAGGATTACTCCAAGCATGAGTTTAACCTGGCTATGATATGCAGTCAAAGATAGGGGTGTGTTCAATATTTAAACCAATCTAAAATAGAAACCTAATTTCTCCATGAGGTTTAGACTATCAAGGAAGGTAGACAGTATCTTATTTGTTCATCTTTGCAAACAGAATTTTTAAAAAACATGTTTCAGTCAAATTATTTTTAGATATCCCTTAAACTTTTATCTTTGATGAATGCAGTACCTTTAACATGTCCATGGAATTCTATTAGCAATTAGTGCTGTCAGTAGGTTCCTAGAGCTATACAGTTATACCACCATTTTGCTCATGATCCAGTCTTATTGTGGAACTATTCTAAGAATATCTAGTCTTGGGACAGGGTGTTTTGGTCGTTTTTTTTGGTTTGGGTTTTTTTGTGGTTTGGTTTTGGTTTTTTTTTTAGCACAACAGAATTTGTGATCTTTGTACATAGAGTAGAAACTTAAATTTAGCCATTTGCTTCCTGGACTAAGGTTCTCCAAACCTCCTTTCAACCCCTTCCATTTTCAAAGAGCTAAGCAGGTGGAAGAGCAATAACAACAGATAACAACTTTTATTTTCCCATGGGCTTTCATTGGTATAGCCAAGATATATGTGGTTATTGTGGCTGAGTTAGTGTTTATTTAAATTAAAATAATTCTGATTGAAAAAATAAAGCTTTTTAGTTACCCATCATATGGAATATATCCCTAGATTTATCTTTCTTTTATTTTTCCTGTATTTTTAATGGTATTGAATCGGAATGTAATAACCAGTTTAGTGGATTTCCCTACTAACAATAATACCTGGGGAATCCAAACCTTCCTTGGTGTTTTATCAGCTGTCTGAGAGAAAGATCTTTCACAGAACTAGAATGTCAATTCTAATGTGTGTTTTTAAAAGAAGCTTTATGAGCTTTACATGTATTGCTAGACAAATTGCAAGTTTCCCAAGCATACAAATTACTACAGCAAAATGCATTAATCACAGCTTTTTGAGTATTCTAATCATAAATCCATGCTTAATACACAAGTTTGCAGAAAGACAATTAGATAACTAATTTCAGTTCCTGTACCAAAGGATGAACTATAATAAGCTTTAAGTAAATTCTAAGTGGAAAAGATTAACATTTCATGAAGCTGAGCCTTAAGCAATTAAAACTCAGTGAAAAATTGTTGAATTTATACAAGTAGTCCAATCACACTAAAGTATGTCTTTTCCGTGACAAGAGGATAGAACCAGTGTAGGTTTTTTTCTGCTGCCTTGTTTTGTCTTGTGCCATGAAGTGGCAGTGTGCCTGCTGCTGCACGTGGGTTGGAAGTTCACCAATGCAAGTGATGGGGACTTGTATAGTAGTACATTACTGTGTCACACCATACTGGAGTGTTTTGAGCTCCTGGAAACAAAGATTCTTGATGTATAAATATTACAAAAAGAACAGTATAACATTTTATTCAGGTGTCAGAGTGGTTAGAAGTTAATTTACTAAAATAATTTTGTAGTGCTCAGGAAGAATAAGGATAGTATTATGCTATTTTTATAACTCTAACCAAGATCCCACTTGCATTTTTCCGTTTGTTTCATGACTTAAATTTTAGTTTGCTAGTGGGATGGGGATATAGTCTTTAATCTATACAAATATGTTCTATAATTGAAAACCAACCTTGTTTAGGCAGCTAACATGTGAAAAAGTTAAACTTCAGAGTGTGAGAAGCAAAGAACTGAAAAATACAAACTTTTAAAATTTTTTACATGCATGAACAAAATCTGGCAATCAGAAAAGTGAATGTTTCTGACTATAACTAAAAAGTGTGTGTCAAATTTTCATGAACTGCAATTCAAGCATAGTTTATGACAGGAGATGAAAGAATTTTAGATCCTAGCCCAGGATTGCTTATATTGAATTTTGGAGATTATATAAAAGAAAAGATTCTGGATTCGGCTGTCACAGTGCTGTCAGAATGGCTACCTGCTGGCTCAGGAAGAGTGACAGGTGGCATCTCATCAAAAAGGCCTTTATTCACTTCAGATAATGAAAAACACGCGCACCACTTCACCATAACCTTCCAGCTGACAAATGTGACTTGTGCTTTATTCATGCATTTATAAGAGGAGGTGTTTTGAACAGACAGTGTCCTTCCCACTCCAGTTCTCAGGGACCTTCTCTCTCTGAGAACTTTGACAAAGGAAAAGCTACAGAAAGACTGAAGGAACGGCATGTATAAAGCAAAGATATTTAAAAAGTACAGCCCTGTCAATATAACTGTTTCTTCTACCATGATGGCATGTCTGTTGTTGCTGTCTCTTAAGCAAATTATGGGACTGGATGCATCAAATTCTGCAGTCTTGTGTTCATGTGGCTCCCCTTGACCTCTGTAAGAAACATGTTGTCACACAGATGCATTATCTGAGGCTAGTAACTCGGTGAATGATTCCCTGTCTCATCCACTTCAGAGGGCTTTGTGTTTCATGCAGCATGAATCACATAGGGGCAAAGTATGTGAGTGTGCACATGTGTGTGCCAGAGGTAGTTCTGCTGATGGGGTAAAACATCTGACTGCTTCATGTAATGGTGTGTTCAGATACTTTGTGAAATACTATTAATAAAATATTAAGCTTTTTACCAGTGTATACAGTATGGTGATGAAAGTTAAATCTTACGGTTCCCAAGAGGGCATACCTGCAGACTTATAAATCTACTACAGCCTCACTGACTTCATCTGAGGGCTGACCTTTGGCAGTAACTGAGGGCCTGCTGCTTTCAGTTTCTTTTCTACCACATTTCTAGATAGAACTGAGATTTGTTTTAAAAAATATAAATAAATGAATAGAGGTAGTCACTTCACCATGGTATCTTGGGTAAAAGAGAATTCAGAGCAGACACATCATGGTCACACTTTGATGTGCAATGCAGGGAGTGTGAGTAGCCAGCCCTTTGAAAACTGGTGTCATAACAAACTCTGAGAGTCAGGTCTGTTTTCCTGTAATGCCACAGTGCCTGCAACCACATATGTCAATGCCAGCTGGCTCAAGTGCCCGCATGTATGTCCTGTAAGTGAGATAGATGACACTTTCATGTGATGAGACCTTGAGCAGACCAAATCATGGTAAGAATTTCTACCCTCTTCAACTCCTAAGCTGCTTATAATTTCTCCCTTTCTCTGCCATGTCTTACAGACCTTGCTGCTGGTGCACAGATAAGGGTTCCCCCACTGATCAGGTCAGAATGCCGGTGCAGATGCACTCGTCCAGGGACATGTAAATCATGAGGAGGGTGTGAGGGAAGGTGATAAAAATAGGCTTTGTCTGTGAGGGAGAAATGAAACACACACCTAGTCATAGACATTTTCTACAACTGTCTCTGTGATACTCCACTGCAGATAAATCTATGTAAGCAGTCTAAAAACATACCATATACTTGATTTAAATTATGATTTTTTTTTTTTTAATTTGAGGTAACAGTCTATTTATTTATTTACGTGTTTGAAGCTATTTAAATAATGTTTATGCCAGTTAGTGTGAAATGTGTGTCCTGGAAGGCAGCAAAATGCTTTGGCAGTTAAGCAGAGCATAAGTTTTGAAGGTTGAATAATTCTGGCATCAGTTTCACTAATGGGGAACTTTTAGATTTGTTGAAGTTTTGCAGAAGGTCAAAATTTAACCCTTGTCAGGTATAGCTGCTCCCATAACTTCAGAAACAAGGCTCTCTTCTCTCCAGGTTACCTATTTCGTCCAACTCATTTCTAGTCAGAATTAATAGAAGCTGAAAAAAAGAGGCATGCTTATTTTAATCTAGTGTTGCAGTATTTTAATTTGAGATACAAGGAGTTCTGAATTAGTTGCCCTAAAATATTGGCTAGGATGGTATGATATAAATTGTTCTATTAGCTAAGTGCAAATAATACTAAATTTCTTTAGCAAAAGATTTATGATCCAATTTAGAACATGTTTTAATAAAGCTTTTTAAAATGTACAGTGTATGTGCAGCATTTTTATTTAAACAACTGTAAATACTGGCTTGCTTACCTAAAATTGAATTTCCCTTAAATACAACTTGGTGCAAATTACAAGTAAAATATGAAGTGTGCCCAGTACATTGTTTACGCAATCTTTACATGTAGTGCATTGTATATAGCCAAAAGGAGACCTGCCAATGTGTGTGGACCCTTAAAGTCAGCAGCCTGGAGTCAGATTTGGTCTGACCCAAGCAAAAATACTGCACTACTAGACCAAACTAAAGGAACAGTGTAAGGAAGGATCTATCCCTCCTTTGTCTACTGTCTGCTGAACAAAAGCCTCCACAGGTCTGGGCTTCGTGCATGCTGTAGAGTGGTTGCTACCTGGCCTCTGCTGCCCTAAAGTCTTTTAATTAAACTGTGTTGTGATTTCTCCAGGTGTAGATACAAGTACAACAAATAAATAATCATAATGACTTTGTTTGATATTTGGTTTTAATAACATTTGGAAATTCCAGAAGAGTCCTTGTCCCTGAACCATGACCTCTCAGCATGATTTCATTCAGCATATTGGGACACTTTAAAAATTAAATTTCCATGGCAACAATGTTTGTAGGTATCCTAAACTTAAATACTTGCACCAAACAGAAAACATGCAAAACTGAAATATTGAATATTCAGGTTTCCTATTTTAAATTTATTAGCTTTAATGGTTGTTTGACAAGCCATGGTCAGTCTCTCAAGTGTTGATCTAAAACTACTACCTCAGAGTGGTGGGTGAGCTCTATTTTTAGCATGTGGGCAAGCATCGTGTCTCCACTTTGAGTGTGCTTCTCATGTCCTGAGAATGAATTTGGTCCCTCTGTTGTGCAGGACAGATGAGACTAACAACATGATAGTGTTTGTACTTTCAATGCTGGTGTGTTACTCCATGGCAGGTCCAGGTTTACAAGTAAATTGGTGATAGTGATGAGACTAGCTACGCTCCTCACTGTCACTGTGTTCCTTCTGGGAGCAGAAGGGAAGAATAAATGAATTGGGTTTTTTTAGTCCTGGTTTTGAAGGAAGGAAAGCCAAGCATTGGTACCTGGAGACAGGAGCTATGTCATGCTTCAGTAGATCTGCACATCCAGAGGATGGGCAATGCCTGTGCACCTGGCACCCACCCAGTGCTCACATCCAGCTGTCTTTATCAGTGCTTCTCCAGGACTCAGCCCACATGTAGGCCTCAGAAAGGGGATGTTTGTCTCCTATGTGTATGGTCTTAGTGGTAACATCTGAAGAATAAAAACAGCACTCGTGAGGCTTCACAGTATATTGAAGTGTGCAGTGCCAATTCATTTTCTGTCACTGTAGCTGTCTTAAACTTATGCCTTTCAGCAAAGAGCTGACAAGAGTGATCCATCAGTTCCCCCTCCCTTCATATTATAATGAGTTTGGACGTTTTTTGTTTGTTTTGTTCAAAGAGGTTTTGTTTTTAAAGTACTTATTTCTTCAACTTGTAGAACAGGCAGAGAAGCAGCTCCCTTCCTGTACATGAGGCACTCCAGTACTGAGCAGAGATTAAAGGCATTGCTCAAAAACTCCTGTATGGAGGATGCATTTCATTCTAGACAAGAAACAAAATAAGAAGTGTAAGCTTACAGCAGCTCCCAGTTATTGAAGAAAACAGAGAAGTGCAAAGGCAAGCTCAAAGAGGGGTTTGATGTCCCTGTGAACATCCATGTAACTTGTTCTTTAGGGCTTTCATCAGTGGAGGCTGGAACCAGCCTGCCCAGGAGGGCTGTGCCCATGGCTAACTGTTCTTACTGTTACGTTTTCTTTTGATTTTTCTTCTTGATATCTGACTGAATTCTTTGAGTACAATTTAAAGTCATTATATTTAGTTCTGCCCATACAGGAGATGGACTTCCTAGCTGTCTACCTGTCTTTTTACAAAGTTGAAATTACCTAGCCTTCTTATGTCCTCAGTGTTCTTCTCTAAACAGCCACTTCCAGTTCACACATTTTAGACTGTTCTTGTTATTTCCCTGCCTCTAATTACTTCACAAAGTTTTAACTTCAAGTAAAAATGCGGTTTTTCCAACCAGCTCAGAACAGAACATAACAGTTTCAGCATCTCTGTTGCATCCTATTGAATTATGTTCTCTTTTCTTAAAACCATTTCCCCAGTTTGTTCAGTTTTCTTTGAATTCGATTTCATCCAAAAGTTTAATTTAGGTTGATTTCTTTACTCCTAGTAGAAATACTGAGTAAGACTGAATCCAGGATGATAGATTTGTATGAAACCCTACCCTCTATTTTGGCAACAAAACACTGATAAGTGCCATTGAATGATGCCATGTGTACTGCCCTTGCACTCTCTTCTGTTGGAAAACCAGCACATTAGCACATTGCTGGCCTAAAACTATTTCAATTCCCAAAATTGCACAGGTGGGCATCTTGTCATATTGCAGTGCCTGCTATGTGATTGAACCAGCTGAAAATCCTGATCTGTGAAGGTGCTGGAGCATAGGGTTTCTTAAAAGGAAGAAGATCAGAAAGAAATGGGAAAATTATTTTACAAAGCTCTTTTAGCAAAAATTCTGTGCTGGGACTCAAACATTTTTTCATGACTGCTACAATAAATGAGTACATGCATGAGCCTAGAATTAATGTAGTTATAATTAAGCTGCTCTCAAACTCATTAGGTATTTTGAGCTGTTGAGCCATTTTCCAGCCCATTAACTTTATTTAGACATAATTATATTTTTTAACATGTTGGCCCAGATAATGCCTTGATCATGATTATACATATGCTACAGTAAAGTAGACATACTGCACAATGCTGTATCTTTGGGATTTTTTGCATGGCTTCAGACATCTGATGATGAGTTGTGGGGGATTTTTTTTGAAGAGGGGGACAGGGGTAGGGAGGTGCTTTGAGGGTTTTTTTATTTTGTTTGCTATATACATTTTTCTCTGGAGTTTTTACAGTCTTTTTCATGGCTGTTACTGCTTCTCTGTTGCTACTTCTCCTGTCAGGACTCCTGTAATTACACCCCAGCTCTTGTTTCACATTTGGCATCCTGTTTGCCAAAGATGATGATATTACATGGAACCATTCCATAATTAAGAGAATTCCCTGTTCTATTAGGTTTGTGAATCTGTCATGTAATTTAAAGCTTCATTTACCCCTTGACTTCTGGTGGTATGGCAAGAAATCGGTCAAGTATTTCTTCCTGCACAATAGTAACCCACAAACTTTCAACCAGAAGCATCTTTGTTTGTTGAATGGAGATTGATTTGTGACTCTGAAATACATGTGTCACATTTTAAGGAAAAGCATCACATTTTGCCCGTTAAGATGATGTTAGGAAATCTCTGGCTTTGAACAGGATTTTCTGAGAAAGGTTAAGGTGCTTTTTTTGGAGAATTTCAGGGAGATAAAAATTCAGGGTCAGTTTTATTAATTCCCTTTTCTTCAAGAACATTTTTAGGAGAGAGGAGAGTTCTCAGTCCCTACTGATACTATGCTTTGTTACAGAGGTACCTCCTGTTAGTTAACAATGCATCTCAAATCTGTGTTAGATCCAGCGATGTGCATCTTATCCAGAGCACGTCCAGGCATTCTCATCTCCCAGGGGGGTAGTTTGGTACAGTCTGTTGGGATCCCCACAGGCTGGTACTTAAATCTGGAAACTGCTAGACAAAATCAGGATAGGGAAGTTTAAAGACTGTTTCTCTTTTGAGTCCTTAGGCATCTGAGTCAGGGCTTCAGAGAACTCTGATACTGTTGCCCTGGAGTCTCTTTTGAATTAGGTCTAAAGAACTTAATACAGGGTTTTTGCAAGTGGTACAGAAGAAAAATATTTTCGTCCCTAGAATGTGACAGCTTTAGCCCTGAAGATTAGAAAACTGGGTTTGATTCCTTCTTCAGCTTCAAGGACTTTAAATCCTCCCACAGAATATAACGCCGACAGTGGAAAAATACAAAAGAAGATGTAGGAATAAAGACCAAAACAATACTAACCACAGGCAATGGTAGCTCTTGACTGATCTAGTGAATCTGGTATTATATTTTACTTGTCCTTAATGCAGGGCACTGCAGTCCTAGTCTATTCAACTTTGTCTACAATGGTAGGGCAATCCTGCAGTTAGTGGATTGTGTGGATTTGCATACCTAAAGACTGAATTTTCTGCCTGTTTTTCTTATCTTCTAGACTAATGTTAAGTGAATATCACCTTCCTCTGCTCTCACCTAAGTGCCATGTGAAGCTGACAGCTGGACCTGGTATTATTTCAGTGTGATCTGAAAATGCCCACCAAAATGAGCTCTGAGAGGAAGGGTATTCTCTTGCAGATGTTTTGGGCCCTAATCTAGGTGTTCTTAGCCCAAGCCACCTTTTGGAAACAGTCAGCCTCCTAACATGGATTAAAGTCAGAGAAGCACATTATGAATTCAGACACTTCTTGCAGTACACATGGGATAAGAGAAGGCTTTGGGGAGTGAGGAGTGGAACTGACGCATTTCCATTCTTAGCTATTTGGTGAATTTCACTATTTATGCTAAAGTAAAACAAATAATTTTAATTATAAGGATTGTATGAAGGAATGAAACTCATTAATGAAAAATGGGTAAGTTACAATATTTAATTAATGGGTTTAATTTTTGCATCTGATCATTGCATTTAATGAATCACTGTGTATAACTAAGATAACATTAGCTATAAATAAGCAATGTTGGTTTGGATGGAAAACCATCTCTCCATTACTGGTCTCACAGGGCGAATCTGCCATTACACATTGAACTGTCATATTCTTTGGATATTGCACTGTTCTTCCCACGTGAAACAGAGACATGCTTGTAGCGTGAGCTGAAGCTTCAGCTGCAGTTACATAAGGCTTGTGCTGCTTTATATCTTCATACCTCTTTTATTTGTTGTGGATTATAACTTTACTTGGCCATAACAATTTCACCGCTGGACAGTGAAAGTAGTCAAATAACTCTCCCAGGAGTAGGGACTTTGAATTTAGTACCTGAGAGCAAGATGAAAGGTACTGTACAAACTTCAGTCACTTCAGTGATGTTCAGTATTTTGCATTTCTTTCAGATCTTTCTAATTTCCTATATTGTGCTGCTGTGCCTGTAAATGTAGGTAATATTTTCTGAAGGATCTTTTTCATATCAGCATAGGAAATAATATGTGCATGTGTCGCATACCACCAAAATTACATAGACTACAATAGAGGGTTTGTGTTGCAGGACTATCACAAATGGAGTCATGCACTCACTCCCAAAAGATTAGCAACAATATATTCTACTGATATAAGACAGTAAGTTAACAAAGGTCAGTGGCAAATGTGACAGATTCGATGTCAAAGTACACTATTTACTGCATAGAGAACAGGGTCAGACGAAATTGTCAGGGACACCCTCCTGTGGAGTCATGAGGTTCAGAGAGGACTTCATTGCATTCATTCTGAACTCCTCCTCAGAAGGGAATTTAGGTGCAACTGGGTTCAAACTTGATCCCAGACTTGGTCAATGATTTATGCCTAAGTGATTATGTATGTGCACTCAATGCTTTATATCACTTAAGATTGCAAAGTTCAGTTCTCTTATTCTGAATTCACTGGCTGAGTATCTGACACCATAAGGATTCTCTCAGCCTTGAGAACTGACCTTGAGAGGCATCCCTAGTCCAGGGAAAATCCTGGTGTGCAGCCTGTGCTGTGCAGAAGTGTTCAACAGGATCTAGACTGTCCACTATTTATGGAGTAAGACGATTTCACNTTAAAATTGGTCTGTCACTTCTATAACAACTTGTTTTTTTCACTTGCAGCCCTGCATGTATAACGTCAATGTTTTGGTGCATAATATTGTTTATAGTAGTTTATTTCTTTTAAAAAATATCTAAAGGATTTCTTATATTGAATTCTTAGGGAAATAAAGGACTCGTTCTTGTGATATTGTACCTCTCAGCTTTTCTCGGCTGATTTTGCATCCCAAACAGATTCAAGGCTCCTTGAAAGCAACTTGCAGGAACATCATGCACAAAACATTTGTTAAGAGTCACAGGAGTGACAAGAACCAAATTAGAATAAGAACACTGCCATTACTATGCATGTCCAAACCTGATGGGTGATGAGAATAAACAGAAACACACATACGAATTCAGTGAATGTCTTTACTTGCAGAGAAATAGTGAAAGCATTGAAATCACATTTCATTCCCTTGTATTTACAATTGGGAGAGAAAAAACCCCTGTCTCTCAGTCTTTATAGTCAATGTGCTTTAAGATGAACCACTGCCAGTATCAATTGCAACATAAGGTCAGAGATATAACCAAGGATATTTCCCTTTTAAGTGGACAGGAAGGCTAAAACATGGCTCCAGCAGCACAATTGTTTGCTGCCTGTTGGTGGTGAGGAAAGCAGAAGACAGGCAGAGGAAAAAACATCCAGTTGTTAACACCAGAGAGATATCGAATACTGACAGCTGCATCTCTGGGTCTTGTGTTTCTGTGATGCTTCTCAAATTAACTTTGGATTTCCAGATGAAGGCTTAGTTCTCCACTTCTGCAATGCAGTACATAGGTACTGAAGGATCTGATCAGTCAGCTTTCAGGAGGGTAAGGCAGAAATTTTTTTGATAGAGAAATTAGGTATGAATTCCTTGAAAATATCCTTTTATGCTATATTCACGCTTTTGCCCCTAGGCACTTGCATCAGGTCTTCTCATGGGGGAAAGCTACAGTGTCCCCAGGATTTTACTTGCTAAGTGAGTCATGAGACTTGCTGAACATTGAGTCAGAGCCCTCTCTATAGCCATGGGCTTTCTCTCTCTGAAAACCTGAGTGTAAGTGGGGCTGATGAGTGCCCAGATCTTGGCCCAATAGAAAGATGTCACCTGGTGGGAGCACAAATGTGGATTTGGAGACCTGAAAGTGTCCCATGATCAAGCACATAAATAATGTCATGGAGGAGAAGGACTCAGGTGTTACCCCATGAAGTTGTTCACAGACAAGACAACAAGATGCCTTCAGGTGTGAGGGGTTAGTCCCTTTTCCCATGGGACCTTGTGAGGGAACCATTGTTCCTTACTGTCAGAAGACACAGGCCACCAATATGGTCTTGCTCCTGGCAGTGCTGTGCCTTCCTGCTGGCAGAGTCCAACTCCTTTTGGACAGGCAACAACTGCAGGAAATAACCTCTAGCCTGGTTTGAGAATCCACCACCAGTATCTTTATGTGATATGTCTCTTGGGTTAACAGCTATATATTTTAATCAAAAGACAGAATAATTGAGTGCAGGTATGATTTTTCATATATATTGTTAGTAAATAAAACTGATAGGTTTTTGTTGCTTGGATTTTTCACTTCCCCAGATTCAGCCACTTGGACTCAGCTAAGAATTACGGTTTAATTTATTTTAAATAGGGAAGTTCTGTTTTCAATTATTTTCTGTTACCTCCCAAAGGACCCCTATCTGGGTATTTATTTTTCAGTTGGAGATTACCGTTACCATCCTTGGGTCATTTATTAGCCGGTGAGGTTCTTGCTGACTTGGTGGAGAGTTTGCTGAGGAGAATTAGTATACTAACCTTCCTACTATATTAAGGACTTCATGTTGTTACTAATGAAAGTAAAGGAAAGAAGTTCTTTCCCTTCACATTTTATCAGTGTAGTTAGACCTGTGGACTCTGTTTGATGGAACCTTGTGTTCTGTACTTTTCATTACCAAAACTTGTTTTCAGAGGAGTCACACCACTGCCTAACACAGATTTGGTAATACAGCCCTGACAGCCTGACTGGTCTCGAATTCAGTCACAAGAGGAGCTGCTTGACAAATACTGAGTGTTGTAAATGGACTGTAAAAGGAATTACTCATTTTCTCTCTACCCCCAGTGATGTGCAAGCATAATTAATAACTGTAAAGCTTTCTCAGTAGGGTCTTCTTTGGTTAGAAGTCCTCAGCAATCACACATTCTGACATTCACAGAGTGCATGAGTAGAATTTCTAGATTAGAGGGTTTTTAATATTAAAGCTATTTGTGAATAAAAATATAAAAGCATATGTGCATACATATGTCTACTTTGGGGCCACCACCTGCCCATTGCATATATATACTAGCTGGCATTTTTTGGGAAAAGGTGAATAATTTTATTTTTTAAATAAAATACCCAATAGTATTAAGTACATACCCCAGCTCAACAGGCATCCTCTTATTGATTCTCAGGATAGTGAATGCATGTAGTCTGTATTTCATTACACATTAATCTTTTAGGTATAATTTAATGACAGGCAATTGTTTGAATGCTGTTTGTCTCTATAGAATCCCTCAAGGATATTAATCTTATGTGTGATAATGAGCAAATATTTTTTTAATGTCTAGTATTAGTGTTCCACAAGATAATACCACAGGAGGTGATTTCCAAGTAGGACATTCTTGCTGAATAACCAGAGAAAACAGAACAGTAGAATTTGCTAAAAAAGATACGTTACACTGAGGGGGTTTTGTTGGTTTTGGTGGTTGTTTTTTGGGTTTTGGTTTTGGTGGTTGTTTTGGTGGTTCTTTGTTGTTGGTTTTTTTTTTTTTTTAGCTACAAAAATATGCTGCTGCACTTGCTTTCAAAGAGTAAGTATACATAATTGCTATGCATATGTCATATCAAATAGCTGCAAACGACTACACTAGAAGCAGAGAGCACTTAATACTAGATTAGATAAAGAATTAGAAAGCACTGATACATGACTAGCATAGATTAGACCATATAATGTTACTGCTTCATCTTCTTCTACAAAAAAATCACAGAGAACCAGGAGAGTTCCAGGATACTTTTCACTGGGTATGGCTGAGATGGAGTTACTCATAGCAACCCTCACAGTCTTGTGCTTTCTACTGGTAGTTAAAATGGTGTTGATAATGCACCAGTGTTTTGGCTACTGCTGAGTAGTGNTATATATATGTATGTATATACATATATTCATATTAAATTATGTGGAACCTAAGCATGACAAAAATGATATGGAAAAAAGACTGGAGATTGTACTGTGTCTGGCCTCACAGTGCCATGCTTTGTAGTAGCACTGGAAAAGGTGTTGGTAACACACTAATGTTTTGGCTCTTGCTGAGCAGCACTGGCACAGAGTCCAGGCTGTCTCTCCAACACTCCCTGCTCTCACCAGTAGACTAGGGGTGAGCAAGATCTTAGGAGGGGACACAGCCAGGACAGCTGACCAAAACTGACCAAGGGGGTATTTCATACCATGTGATGCCTCCTCAGCAGTAAAATATAGAAGAAAGGAAGAGGAGAGGGGACANTAATGCACCAGTGTTTTGGCTACTGCTGAGTAGTGCTGGCAGGGCATCACTGGTCTGTCTCCAACATTTCCTCCTCACTGATAGTCTGGGGATGGGCAAGATCTTGGGAGGGAACATAGCCAAGATGGTTGACCAGAATTAACCAGAGGTATATTCCATACTATATAACCTCTGTTCAGCAACAAAAGCTAAGAGAAAAGGAGGAGTGTTGGGCAATGGGGCATGGAAGCACTGAGATACAAATTTAGCAGAAGTCATTCAAATGTTTAGCCATCTTGGTCCAGCCCAAACAAACCCTCTGCATACTGTGGGAGGAGATAAGGTCCCCATAGTGCTGGGGAAGTCAGTGTGGCTTGTTCCTTCCATGGGAAAAGGTAACCCACTTGGAGGATTGAGCTGGGTGTACTTGGTGGAGAATGCAGAAGGATGGGGAGAGCCAGTGAGTGCCTTGAGGAGATTTTAACCTGGGTAGAAAAATAATCTGTGATGTGAGTTTTATTCTGTAGGATGTAAAGTAACAGGAATGACATGAACTGACAAAAAGCGAGTTTTTCAGGAATCACATGAGTGCAACAATGACCAAACCAACGCAGTACCCAACAATCAAGCATACTTCTCCTGTCTTGCACACCTATCTTGACAGATGGGGGCTGAGTCATAACCTTTACTTATGAACATCTGTAAGAATAGAGGAAACCCATGAAATGAGAGAGGAATATTTATCTGTCAAAGAACAAGAGATAATAGTTAATGAGAAGAAATATATCTGTGTGTTGGTACATAGTTTAAGTTGTAAGTGTTAGTAAGATAGGATTGTAGTATTGAGAATTAAATACATTGGGATGATTAGAATATATATANCTTGCTGAGCAGCACTGGCACAGAGTCCAGGCTGTCTCTCCAACACTCCCTGCTCTCACCAGTAGACTAGGGGTGAGCAAGATCTTAGGAGGGGACACTTGGCCAGGACAGCTGACCAAAACTGACCAAGGGGGTATTTCATACCATGTGATGCCTCCTCAGCAGTAAAATATAGAAGAAAGGAAGAGGAGAGGGGACATTTATTATTATGATGTTTGCCTTCTCTAGTACCACTAGAGGTACTGAAGCCCTGCTTCCTGAAAAGTGGGTGGACATCACCTATTGATGGGGAAGTAGAGAATAAATATTTTCTTTTCCTTTGTTCCTGCACGTGACCTTTGCTCTTGCTTTATTAAACTGCCTTTATCTCAACCCATCAGGTGTTTTTTCATTTTATTTTCTTCTCCCCCTGTCCTGCTGAAGTGGAGAGTGATAAAAAGGATTGGTGGGCACCTGGCATCCAGCCAAGGTCAATCCACCTAATTCCTTACACAAGATGTCTTTAAGTCACTCTTTCAGCTTGACTAACTGCCAAAAGTAACTGAATGTCAGGTTTTTTTCAGCTGGAATAGAAAAATGTGTACCTAAAACCCTAAAGTAGCTCCTACTCAGAAAAATGGTATTGCTGTCTCTGAAGTCCTATGATGAATTAAGGAAAACATTAATGAAAAAGTAAGGGATTTAAATAGTGTTCTGTCACTCCCTGTAACAAATGTACAGTATACTTGTATTGCTAGTTATATTTTAGCAACTACCCATACTGTTGAAGCGCAGCCTGTTTTATGACAACTACGGTAGCAAACTGTTCCACTGAGCCATGGAGCTAACTAAACCCAAGTTTCAACACAGTTTTTCCTTTGTCCCCAATACCTACATGATCTTCAGATTGTGCCCCAAAACCTAGAGAACGCTCACAATGGGAGGCAGTCTTTGGGCAGGACTCAGCCAGCCATGGACCAATAGTTGCCACTGGCTCATGAAACTTGTGAAAATTTCATGTTTGAGCTTCCTTCATGATTTTTAACATTTAATTGAAATTGATCTGTGGGGAAAGAGATCACAGAATAACTGATTTCCTTGGAAATCAGTCTAACATTAGCCCTATAAAGTTCTCACATGTGCTGTATTCCTCATTTATAGTTTTAAAGCAAAAAGTCTGAATTCTCCAATATGTTTTCTCTTGAATTTGTATGCCTTTACAACACAGATGTCAACTGCTTGTTCTGTTTCCAGATTAATCAAAGATTTGATCTTATATAGATTGCTTATCCATCAATTCAGAAAGTTCATCAAGGCGCTTAAGTAGGTGCTTGTATCAAGCAGCTAAGTAGCCCTGCTGACTCCAGTTGTACATAAGAGTCTTGATGAGGTAGTTTCTGAATATGTGGATAAAATCTGGTGCTTTCCCCCAGTAAATGAAGGGATGAGCTGAGAAATAAAGAATAAAACAAAAACCAAACCAAAACAAAAAAGCTGGGTGTACTGAAAAGAGAAATTTTGCAGTGAGGGTAGCTGAGAATATCTAGCTGCTTGTTAGTTCATTAGCAGAGCTCAGGTGTAAGCTGAGGGCTTAGACAAAAATGTGGTGGCAAGTTAAAATCAGGTGGCTGAAACTGTTACTGCCCTTTATCAGCTGCCCTGCACTTTTGATCCCCTAAGTTAAGTCAATCTGATCCACCCAGGATTCAGCTCTGCACCAATTAACTTTTGATCCAAGTATATTGAGATGAATCTAAATCAGGAACAGAAGCAGTAACAGGACCATCAAAATGATTCAAAACTGGGAGTGAGCTTTATTTTCTATTTTATAAGAGATGATTGCCATTCACTGTCTAGGATTGATTGTACTTTGACTGCTAAACATATAATTCCATTGCCTTTTGATTAAGTGCATTGCAGATCTCCCCATCTTCCGTGGGGCTTCAGTTTTGAAACCAATGGCAACATTAATTTTGGAGAGATGATTTGCAGAGCAAGGTACTACTCAGCATGAACAAGGTTGTGCATTAAGGGAAATCTGGCTCTACAGGGGTGTTAGGCTTAGCTCCCTCTGTGATTAATCATCTTCCTCTCAGCTGCTGCTCTGAGTTTTTTTTACTTTAATACACTCCAAATGCAAAGGCACAAATGTACCTGTAGCTAAAACTAGCTCACAGCTGTCAACGTTGTTTTTTAAACACAAAACCAGACACAATCATTAATTAGGGCTATTTGTACACTTACTTGTCTCAGTATTGCTCAATCCTTGGCCTGATAGTTAAGTAACCAACTCTTTAACAGGTCAAATTCATTCCGTATTCACATAGGTAATAGACTGTTTCACTCACCTCAGTGGACTTTGTCAGCATAACACTTATATATCTGCAATTAGGAAAAAAAAAAAAAAAAA
>VXBX01005589.1:324679-408289 GCA_013400415.1 Scytalopus superciliaris
AAAAAGAGATTTAGGTAAACAAAATGTAAAATACTATTCCACTGAAAGTTCACACTCCCATTTTCTCTCTTATAGTCACCAGGCCTATTAGCAGAAAACCTGATGGATGTTTACTGGAAATTATTCTGGAACTAAACTGAAATAGGGAGGGGAAGACAGAAATGTGGCTGTTGTTGAGGCTAAGAAGTAGGAAACAAAGGAAAACATATTGCAAAGTCTTACAACAGGAGAGTTTAGTAGTGGGGTCTCAGAGGGTGATCTAGTGTTTAACATATCTATAAATGACCTGGAAAGAGGGATAAATACTGAGGTTAGACAGTTTATGGATGTTCCAAAATTATTCAGGTTTATTAAAAAAAGGATCACAAAAAGCTATGAAAAGCTGTAATGACAGTTTTTTATTAATAGTTTACAGCTATTAAATTATCAGTGATCCCAAAAAGGGAATGATTATTCTATATTTCTTCTAGTGCAAGAACTCAGAAGCATCAAGTGAAGCAGTTGGGAGGCAGATTTTTAACAAGCAGATAGATTTACTTTCCTTTATAAAATTTGAATTTTAAACTTTGTCACAGGTGTTCTGTAGGCTAAAAATACAAATGGTTCAAGGAGCGCTTAGCCATGTGTCTAGACTTTGAGGAAAAAAAACATCAAGAGTTATTAAACATCAAAATTAGGATATAAAAATAGCTACCTCTAGGGAATTGTTCCCACAGCAGAAGACACTCCCCCAAAGCACAGAAGAGTTGTAGTTTAATAGAGAGAAGAAGCCGTTTGTTAGGAAGAAGAAGAAGAAGCTTGCTATTCTTTTTCAAAAGTTATTCTTTCTCAATAGTATCTCTTGCCAGTTCCAAGTTGGATCTCCATTACTGCTAAAGCCTCAGTGTTTTACATTTCCTTTCCTCATTGTTGTTCCAGTGGTATCCTAAACAGGGACATGTTATTCTGCCATCAAGACCTGTCTGTGTTCCCTTATAATCTCCTGTGGGCTTAGTTTCTTGGTATCATCACAACTGAAATAGCTAGAGCAAGTGTCATTCAATGGTGAGTCTTATTACCATTAACCTTACTATGAGGATTGTTCAACTGAGAGCTGAGCCAGGGGAGCCAGAGCAAAAATGCGTCTTACACCTGCATGTGGAGAAACATTAGCCCTGTCTCTGTACTGATCCCTGCATGAACATTGGAGCTATCTGAACTCCATATTTGAGGAGTACGGTTAGTTAATATTCACAGAATCATGGAATATGCTGACTTGTAAGGGAACCACAAGGATCATTGAATCCAACCCTTAGCCCTGAACAGGACCACCCCCAAGAGTCACACTATGTGCCCAAGAGTATC
Organism: Scytalopus superciliaris; assembly: GCA_013400415.1. NCBI lineage: Eukaryota > Metazoa > Chordata > Aves > Passeriformes > Rhinocryptidae > Scytalopus > Scytalopus superciliaris. The sequence continues at coordinate 326,024 of VXBX01005589.1, forward strand.
ACCCAAACATTTCCTGAACTCTGTCAGGCTTCGTGCTGACACTTCCTGGGGGAGCCAGTTCCAGCACCTATCGACCCTCCAGGTGAAGAACCTTTTTTTAATATCCAACCTAAACTTCCTCTGACATAACTTAAGGTCATTTCCTTGGGTTCTGTCACTGGTCACCACAAAGAAGAGATCAGTGCCTGCCCCTCCTCTTCCCCTCATGAGGAAGCTGTAACTGCAATGAGTCTCCCCTCAGTCTCCGCTTCTCCAGCCTGAACAGACCAAGTGACCTCAGCCACTCCTCACACGGCTTCCCCTCCAGGCCCTTCAACATCTTTGTTGCCCTCCTTTGGACACTCTAATAGTTTAATATTTTTCTTACATTGTGGTGACCAAAACTGCCCACAATATCCAAGGTGAGGCCTCCCCAGTGCAGAGCAGAGCAGGACAATCCCCTCCCTTGCCCGGATGGCGATGCTGTGCCTGATGCCCCCCAGGACATGGTTGGCTCTCCTGGCTGCCAGGGCACTCCTGACCCATGTTCAATTTGACACAGTCCAGGATCCCCAGGTCCCTTTCCATGGCACTCTTTTCCAGCATCTCATTCCCCGGTCTGTCCGTACATCCAGGGTGGCCCCATCCCAGGTGCAGAATCTGTCGCTTTCCCTTGTTGAACTTCATATGGTTGGTGATTGTCCAGCCCTCTAACTTGTCAAGGTCTCTCTGCAGGGCCTCCCTACTTCATGTGTCTAAAGGACAAAAACTTTCTTTTAATCTGCAAAACACTAGAACTTCCGGTTAAATTTTCCAGCTTAAGCTTCAGGTATTTTGCATCAGAGCATGAAATGAGCCTGCCCTTCCTTATGCTCTGCAAAGCAAGTATCGTTCAAGTCAGCATTCACAGGGACTTCCTTAACGTAATTTAACTATACAAAGGCCTCTTAGTCGTGCAAGGATGTATTTTATGCCTATCTTTCTAAACAAGATTCTAATCCCTTTTGTAGGGAGCATAACACACCATTTGTTAAATACTTTTGGAAGAAATTTTGGAAAAGGTCGCTGTCACAGGCTTTCTGAGTCTACAGAAACTTCTCTGCTCACAAAGATGTTTCTCCCAGTTGTGATGAGACAGTGATACTCAGATGCAGTAGCGTCCTGTTGCGGTTTAGGACTGGTACTCCCCAATTCAGTGCCCCCACTGAGAGTCTCCCAAACCACATGCCATTCACCCAGTCCCCTCTTCCCCTTTCCCTTTCTTGCTTTGGTGGGATAGAGCTGAGAATCAGTCACAAAAGGTGAAGGTCATGGGTTGATAAGAACAATTTACTGCAAACACCAATGAGTTCAGAAAGCAAACAGTAACAGTATTTATAACAGAAGTATACAAAGAAAGGGGGATTTACATGCAAAAGTGCTCACCGCTGACCCTGAGAAAATGAACATGGGTGGACAATGCTGCCATGTTTTTTTTTGACTGGAAGCTGTGCCCTCCTTCTCAGAAGACTGAAAGAGTCCCATTCCCCTGCCCCTGGTAATTACTTGAGGTGGTATCCACTAACATCTGGGTTCTGGTTGAAACTAGGATATCTCTCTAGCATTGTGGTGGCCAAGTGCTGCACATTTCACACTTCGCCAGTTGTTGGCCAACAGATTTGATGCTCCTTTTTCTCCACTGCTGTGTAGGCTTCTTCAAAGTCTGTCAGCAGGAAGCAGTGCAGCAACTTTAGTTACTACCTCACTTGACACAGTAATCTAGAAAATATGGGTGCCCTGCCCTGCAATCAATCCCCTTTTCTGTTTAGGAGTTCCCTAAACCATGCCTATGGGGTGGCGAAAGTTGAGTAAATTATTCCAGGAATTTTCAGTATTGTCCAGCTCTTGGGTTTGGTTAGGGCTTGTTTTCTTCTTAGTAGCTGGTACAATGCCATGGTTTGGATTCAGTATGAGAATAATGTTGATAACACACTGATATTTTAGCTGTTGCTAACTAGTGTTTATCCTAAGTCAAGGACTTTTCAGTTTCCCATGCTCTGCCAGTGAGCAGGTGCACAAAAAGCTGAGAGAGAGCACAGCCAAGACAGCTGACCTGAACTGGCCAAAGGGATATTCTATACCATAGAACATCATGCCCAGGATATGAACCTGTGGGGAGTTGGCCAGAAGGGGGGCCAATCACTGCTCAAGGATGGGCTGAACATCAGTCAAGGGGTGGGTGAAGAACTGTATTGTGCATCATTCCTCTTTCTTGGCTTTTCTCTCACTGTTTCCTTCTGATTATTATTATTACACAAGTTCTATTTTCTTTTCTTTCCTGATTCTTCTCCCCATCCCATTTGCAGAGTGGGGATGGAGGGTAGGAAAGTGAGCAAGAGACTATGTGGTACTTTGTTGCCTGCTGGGGTTAAATTATGACAACTGTCTTGACTGGCATTCTTTCATTTCCCCCCTCTTAATCGAACATTTTTGTGAGTGAGGAAAGAAAAATATAATACTGTAGATGTAAACTTCAGGTTCTGAAAGTTCCATTAGAAAAGTTAGAGTGAGACAGTTCCTGCATTCAGTCAGGCTTCATTATTTGGTGAATATGGCATTGGCCCAGAGAAAGAAGAATAACTTCATCAGCCTACCATGGGAGGATGTTAGCTTGGATCTGTCTGTTCAGCCAGGCAGATGGACCCTCATATTCTTGGAATATGTCTCCCACATATTCTTGGAATAATAGCTCCTCAGTAGCCAGTGAGCAAAACTCTCCTTCTAGAAATCTTTAGTAAATGGGATTGTTTATCTTAGTTTTTCAGGAACAAAAAGTGTAGGGATTCTCAGTTCTTCAGAGAATACTAGGTGAAAGGATGTGGCTTTTCTTATATCACTGAAAATTATCTAAATCCAGAAGGGAATGGCTGAAAGAACAAGTCTTGTCTGCATTATTTCTTGTTTTTAATCTCCATTCAGTATTATATGATTTGCCTGTCATCCTGTGATAGTATCCCTAGATGGATCTATAGAGGTCATCTTGGACTGTGAGATATGCAAAAATTGGCAAAAATTTCTGTACATCGACAAAAATTTCTTTGTGAACTCAAGCTTGTTTGTTCCCTCAATGAAAAGACTTACATATTGAGAATAAATATTTTGTCTTACTCAGTGCACTGCTCTAAATGGACCAAAATGAAATCTAGCCATTAGAATAGAAACCTGTGGCACTGAGTTATTACAGCATCCAGGAGTCTTTGAAATTCACCAGATAATTGTTATTTTAAATTCATCCATGTTAATATACTTGTGATATCATAGTATCAGATAGATTAAATTATAGATTTTATTACTCATATCAATCAGAAATGTTTGTTTTATGAATATTTCTTGCATATGAAACAGGAAAAAAACCAAACACAAGCATGAACAAAGGAGGGTTTTAGAGACTTATCTTCAGCTAAAATAGACAGGTTTGGATATGATTGAAGAGGCTTATTAGCATTTAGTGGAGAAACCAAAGAATTTCTTGGAAATGCTTCAAAGTAAAAGGATAGCCTGTAGAAGTAAACCTGAAAATACAAGGTAAAGAGCTGCACATGCAGTCTTTTGTGGAAAGGCAAATCTTTTATGTAATAGGGGACACAATAATATAGTTTGTTTTTCATTCTACTGTTAAGCCTTATTAGACATCTTGTTCATTTTTAGGAATTTGGTAAGTTTGGTAGTCTCCAGTGAATGTGTTTAAAAAAAAAAAAAAAGACAAATGTGATATAACACTAAAATTGGTCGCTGAGTTTGGTGTCATAGGAAGAAATTCAGTTGAATAATACACAAGTTTGAAATGTGCAAACAAGAAAAAACAAGCTCTGTTTTTGCTGCAATGACATCCCTCAGACTCACTGAGTTAGAAGTTCCTGATGACTTATTGCAGGTGCCTAGAGACAGGCTGATCCTCGTTTCCTTCTCAAGAAGCATTTTTATTGTGTATATGGTTATCCAGTCTATCATAAGGCTTTTGTAACCTCTGCTGATGTTGATTTTGATGGGCTGCTTCTCTTAAGATGCCGCATGTTCTTTGTTTAATCACTGTGGTAAGCAGTTTTATCATTCAGCTGAATTGCTCTCTCAGCTTTAAAAACATTGATTACAGGGTATGTAGTGACAGCACTCTTTTTTTAGACTTTAAAGCTGCAGACAAGCCCCCTCAAATATCTGGCTTCTTCTTTAACCTTTTCCTGCAAAAATATGCCACAAACAAATGTATTGCATCCTAGGGCCCACTGTATTTAATGGGGATCTTGAACTGTAAAACTTCCAGAATTCTTAGCCCTATCTTTATTTTTAATTCTTATCCTTTAGGTATGTTTGATGAGCTATGGCACTCTACCATTGGTACAGCATGTGTACTTGTGCTGGCTTGCATTTCCAATGCAAGGAGAGATGAGGGAATGCAACTTGAAGAGATGAGGCAACATGGCAGACTCCAAATTCTGTGTGCTGTAGCAATGTGATGCCAAGAGGTGGACCAACTCAAACACTACACAAGTAGAAAGTGTGAGAAACAACCAAGACAATGATTTCAAAACATTCTTGAGAGTATGGTGACTTGCTGAATGAGCTTATAACTACAACGTGAAGGTGAAATTCATTCAATCATTTGCTATTAATTATTCACTGAGCTCTCATCTCCACTTAGTGGGAAATTGAACTAAACCCAGTAACCTTTGGAACAGTTTCGTTAATGCCTAACTGCTTTGCAAAACAGTTTCAAACCTGATTTACTGAAGTAATATTCTCTGTTATTGTTTAAGAACCATCTCTGAGGTCTGTTTTTAATAAAGTGTTATGGAACTCTTGGAGATAAAACCGGAACACACAGTATGTGAAGAACTTTCAGAGGGAACATTCAGAGTAATTGTGTCATGTAGTTGTGTTTATAAAAAGTAGTCAGTTGATTGCAGTGGTTTTCACTAGATTTTTGCTTATGATCTTTCCTGGGAAAGTAGGGATATTCCACAAAATTTGCAGCAAGGGTACCTCTTCAAGATGTATATGTCATCATAGTGGGTGAGTTCCCCAGGTTTACTTCCTAGATATTATGTACTAGCTGTGTTTTGTAACAAACAAAACCCCACAAAATCAAACACAGAAGATCACAAAATAATCTGGTACCTAATAAAAAATCAAAAAGTAAAAGTGTGCTCTGTCATTTCTATTCCTAAACTGAGAAGTTAAATAGACAGTGCAAATTAAGACTGCAGGAACCAGCGAAATCATACACTGGGGAATTAAGCCTTGTTTTAAGACTGCCTGCTCTGTATTATTTCCATTTTATGCTGCTGTAAAGTGATTAAAATTGGCAGGGTTAAACTGGTTTCATAATCAAATTATCACAATAAATGTATGCATGAGGCTCCAAACTGAGTAAAATTTCTGTACCAATATATATTTTTTCTGAAAGTGTATGAGTTAAACCTGTTTAACAAGAGCACTAAAGCTCAGCCTTGCAGGCCAAGTACTATCAGTAATAGTTTATGAGACATGAAATAGTTAACAAATGAGCCCGCAATACCATTGAATACTTGAAATAAAAAGGTAAATAATTCCCAAAGTATTATTAAAGCTTTTGTTTGTTTTGCCACCATTTTTCCAGTTACTATGGCAACTCTGCCTGACTGCCAGGGCCTTTTTTACTTTGGCAAACACAAAACCTGGTAAGCTGGCTGCAGGGATGCTGGCAGACTGGGACATGCTGTTTAATAGCACAGCCTGAATGTCCCTCCAGAGATTAGTAACCAGAGTGCCACCAGTCAGTCATACTTGTCTTGACTGTGATTGCTTCACATCTTTTATGAAATGGGAGCTATCCCTAAGATGTTCTGTTATGAAAAAAAAAGGCTCCATTGCTGAGATGGAGAGGGAAAAATACTTTCTTTGACAAAGTCGTAACTTCCGTAACATTTTCCTCCATTTTCTCATCATTTTAGTACTCAAACAGTAAATGGCTAGGTGAGAACAAAAAAGCTGTCAAGATATAAATAAGAAAAAAATTTTTCAATTGCTATTAATGGAAGAGAGAATACTTAGATGTAACTTCAGTAATGGAGTTTATTCAACTGCCAGTGGTTTGTGAGTGGAAGACCTCTGTCAGCTACCCTCCAAACAAATACTCTCCCCTGACTCAGCATCTTATTAATTGTGTTGACATTTAGAAACCCTTTGTTCCCCCTGAAAAAGTCTGTATCAACTAGATTATATCCAATTGCACATCTGAAAAGGATTTTTTTTCTTTCAACACTACTGTGAGTGAACCTGCTTTTGAGGAGGAGTAAAGATACCTATTTAGTGGCTACTTCTACAGGCACTTTAACAGCTCCAGGTATCTATGTCCTGGGAATGTCACCTTTTCATAGTTGGAGAGTAGTGCTTCTGATGGCATGTAGACTTTGAGAGTCCCCAAGTCTCCATTATTTATAAAGGCAGTGGTGCTTCATATCACCAAAGCATAGAAATGTAAAGAAGGAGAAATTTCAAGAGGCCATGCAGTACCTTTTGCATTGAAATGGATTTGAGGACTCTTACATAAACCTTAAGAAAAGTTAATTTGATCAGCTGTGAAAAAAAAAAAAAACCTTCAAGAAGAAATTCTACAGTCTTTTTTAGTAGAACTTGACTGTCTTTTTTTTTTTTTTCCCCAAAGCTAAAAATTCAAATTCTTCCATCATTTCCTCATGCTTCTTGAACCTTGTTCCACTCTACTTTTTCTGAAGGACTCTCTGCAGCTTGCCAACATTTCTCAGAAAGGGTGGCACGGTGATTAATTAAACATAGGCCTTGAATGGAGTCCATGTCTTTTTCTAACACTTAACACATTCATTTTTAGCAGGTTTCACCATATTGATTTTGGACTCTGCTGACCCTATCTCCAATTTCTCCATAAAATTTGAATGGTGATTTAATCCCAGGTATTTGCAGCTGTTTTGGAAGCTGACATCATTTACAGAATTTGAAAGTATTTCTTATGCCATGATTCAAACAATTATTGAAAAAATTGGAAATAGAACTAGGATACAGCTGTATCAGCTCTTATTTAAGATTTCTTCCAAGGATCCTTATAGGCATGCACTAGAGTAAATCCTTTTTTTACCAAAACATTTTAATAGGCTTTGTAGGGACAGATAATCATAGGATGCCACTGACAAGTCCAAGCATTTCAAGGTCCCAAGAATGCATGCAAGTATGGGTCTTGCTCCTTGAAATTCCTCTTGTAACTACATTAAATGTGGGCAACCAGAACAGAGCAAATACTCCTTGCTGTGCACAGAGAACATGAATGTAGCAAGAGCAGAAAGAGCCTTCCCAGTTTTCCAATGTGGACACCTCTCATATGCAAACTGGATGCCCAAGCATGGCAACACATATCTGCTAGCATGCCCTTCTTTCCTGCTTAGGTACTGTGCAATGGTAAACATGTGTGGCTGCATTACATTAGTTTTTTTGGTTCAGATCAGCTTAACTTTCCATTTTTCCTCCCTTACTGTGCTTTGGATACACTATGGAGTAGTCTCAGGGCTCACAAACCAGATTTCTTTTAGATGAAAATGAACTGGGAGCTGTGTTCCAACAGCACGCCAGAGACATACATTGGCTGTGAAAGGGCAGTTAGTCCTTAGATCAGACTAAAATCAGTCTGAAAGGAAAAACTGGAAATGTTCAGACAACACCGAGAGCTGTAGCTCCTAGACTTGTTTCTTGTAGTTGCGGGGAAATCTTTCTATATTTCAAGGCTTTCTGCAGCAAACCGCATTGTCAGAGAGAAGACTGTCAGGTAGAGAAAAATAGAGTTGGCAATTCTATCTGCTTATGAAAAAGTCTTTCTTTTAGAATTGCCTGTCATAAGAAGGATCAGCTTATACAAGAAATCCCTAAATTGTTTTTAGTCAGTTCATCGTCTTGTTGCAGAATCAGACCAAAGAGGAGTTAAACCCCAAAGTGAGTGTAAAGCTCAGAAGTACTTTAGCAGGCTACTGTTGAATCCACAGTACTGACATTCTTCATCTGGCATAATGCAGGTACTCAGATCACTGAACTATGGGATTTTTATTTTCATCAAATAAACTTTTATTTTTTTTGTAAACCAGAAAACTGCAGAAGCAATGCCAATGGTTCAGGAAGCACTTGCACACACCCACAAAGATGGGATGTTGAAGCTAGCACGTAATAAAGATGTACCTAATAAATAATGCATTATGGCCTAGTCCATCAGTAATTATGTATTAAACAGGGACTTCTGAAGCCAGCAGGAGGCTTTTTTAAAACAAAGTTTCGAAAGAAGTGGAGGGAAAAACAAAGTAAAATAGGATTGAAACTAGTCTACCTCTGCAGATTTCAAATAGTTCCCAGGAGCACAGCAAAAGCTTCATTATTCTTGTAAAATAAGATGGATTTGAAGTGAAAGATTGACCAAAACTCAAGGAATTTGTAATTATTTAGTACACATATAATGCTAGGAAGGATTGTCATTTGTAAGCATATAACTTAAGGGGTTTTTTAATGAAAATTTTACTATTTGTAACCCACACTCCCCATAACCAAAGAAATCAATTCATTTTTCTAAATTGAATGTGACTTTCTTTTATAACTCTGCAATAGTGGATACTAAATGGTTTGAGGGTTTTTTAATCATTCTTTAAGAATACTCTATTCATAGGCCTTTGTGACTAAAATAAGCACATGGTAATTGCAGCATGTGCTGACACATCCTGCTCAACAGTGAGAATTACTATAGTGCTACTTGATGCAGGTGATGTAAAGGTGGAAGATACAGAACAAAAGATTCTGTTCAGGATAGATTCTCTGTTCGTGACATACAGATCATGTGTATGGGACTGGTCATAAAGTATGACATGCACAGGGGTTGAAAGATCTTTCCAAAGACTTTGAGCTCAAGAAATACTACTTTGTTGTTCCTGGTTTGGTGCTATATTGTAGTTAGCAGCTGGCATAAGAAAGTAAGACAGGCCCTACGGTGCCAGTCTGAAGTTCTAGCTCCATACCCTGTTTCTAACCATAGCCAAGAGTGGATGCTCAGACAAGAATATAAAAATGGAGGAGTTGTAGTATTTCCCCTTCTGTGCATCCTCCTACCCTCTCTGTATCTGTAGCCCAAGGAAATCTTGAGCTAAAGATGGTGTCTTCATGTTTAATAGCTTTTATGAATTTTACTTTCAGAAATTTTCTTGTGGCTTTTTAAACTTTATGAAGCATCTACAACATCCTGTATCAATGAATTCCCTAGTTTAACCATGCTTTGGGGAAGAAATACCATCTTCAGTTTGGTTTGGGGCTGTCATCTGTTTAATTTAAAATTTTTCTTATATATGTGTAAGATCTGTATGTCAGATGGCAATGAGATAAACAATCAGCAAATAGTCACTCCAGTTGCTCTTAGAAAACACTTTGAAGCCTTGCTGAATCTCATTGACAGCTGAGTAACTGAAGACGCTGTTGAAAAAGTGCATCTGGATTCTGTCAGCATATACAGCATATATATATAAAGGAGGTTTTACCTACCACTTAGGAAAAATGAATCATGATGCAAAAGCAACACGGCTCTGTTTTTTCCTGAAAAGGAGCTAAAACAAGGTTAGGGCAGCACAATGAACAGCTAGAGGAGGTACCAGGATTCAGACAGAATCACATTACAAGTTCCTATACCATGTCTTCTTGTGAGTATTGTTGAGATTGTTTTTATCTCAATGTCTGCTCCTCTAGTAGCACTTTAAGTGAATACTTAAGCTAGGTGTAGAGAAATTCTGCTTCATTCTACTTCCCTGTTTCAGATGTGGCAATATCCAGGAGAGAGATGATATGGGCAGGTGTGGAGAGAAATGTCTTCAGCTTCATGACTCTGACTGTCCAGTAGAAATCTCTGAGTATCTTTGGAGAGTGTAGTTACAAGGTGGCAAGAAATCTTGCACTATCAGGAAGTCATTAAGGAATTTCAGGAAGAGCTGTGTCTCCATTCCTGTGGTCTTGTTTATTCCTGATTCTGCAGGCTTCATGCCCAACAACACTTCTAATAGGGTTTGCTTGCAATTTAACCACATCACTGCCTCATACGGTTTGGTGCAGCTGGTAGCTTCCCCAAACAGTGGAAGGTACTATACAAAACATGTTAGAATATGGGGAGCACATTGATTAAACCTATTCTGACACTGGTGGAATGGTGGAAGATTAAGGGACATCCAGGAACATTCAGGTTAGGCATACAGTGATTTAGTTGCAGCTCCGAAGAGGAAATCCTGGGTATCTCAGAGGATGGCAAGTTGTACATGAGTTATCAGTGCACTTTTGTGATAACTGCACATGAGGTCATATTGAGAAAGCAAAGCCAGCACATAAAAATAAGTGGCTGTTCCTTTTTCTTCCTCACTAGTGAGGCCAACTCTGGGCACCTCAAATCAAGGCAGATGTCAGCAAACTGGATAGAGTCCAACTGAAGGCCACTATGGTGGTTGGGGAGAAGCCTGCACAGATGGGTTCATTCAGCCTGGAGAAGGGAAGGCTAAGAGGGAATGTTTGGTTTAGGCCAACCTCTTCTCAGAAACACATAGCAAAAGGACCAAAGCAACGATTATAAGTTTCAGCAAAGAAAAACCTGTCTAGGTATAAGGCAAAAAAAATTTCCTGTCAGAATATCTGAATAGGGAAACATAAATATGGTTATGGGAGAGTTTGTGGGATCTCAGTTTTTGGATATTTTCCACACTCAGCTGAACCTAGTCTGATCTAACTTTGAAGCTTGCAATGCTTTGAACAGGGGACCTGAACTGAAGGACCTCCTGAGGTCCCTTCCAATATTAATGTTTCTATGTGTATGAATACACCTTCTTTGAAGTCACGATTTCTTCTCTTCACTTTATGGTCTGCAGTCAGGTTGCTCTATTAATATTTAGGAAATTAAATAAAACGCTAATTGTCTTCATTCTTAACACAGAAGAATCCAAGTGAAGTTAATGTGAAATGAGGGAAAATTTCAGAATATTTTAAGCAAGGAATCCCATCTACCAATATGGAAGATTTTCCACATAAAAATGAAACTCTTTACTTTTTAGTAAAACGGGCTTTTTTGTACTTCAATATGATGCAGCATATACCATATATGTCAATATGTATGACAAAGGAGAAAAGTAGTTTAACATACAGCTCACAAACTAAAAACCAAAGAGCATATGCATTTACTCTGAAAGTCCAGGCCAGTTTCCTAACCGGACAAAGACCTACCATTTCAGGAAGTTTCTTTTCTTGTTAACCATTTGGAAGTTGTTTTTTTTTTCTTAATAGAAGGTAAGAGAAAATAAGGTCTCCTCACAAATGGTATCTCATCACTACTGCACTCCATTGTGTGAAGCAAGATAGTAGTCTATTGTAGAAATTACTTCTGTGTTGTCAGAGATGTTAGGAATGTGACATAACTTCTAAAATGTAGAAAACTGAAAGAAAAACCTTGTCTTGTTCCTAGTGCAAGTTAAAAGTAGTATTCACTGTACAGGTATGAATGCCTCCAAAATTGTTGAGCAGATGGACAAACCTCCTCACTGGGAATGTATTGAGTTCCTCAGGCCAGTAAGATCATAAAGATAAAGGATTATCATAGACAAAGATAAATAATTTTTAAAAGTATGTTTGTTGGAGAAATGTCCAAACTAAAATGATGAAAGAGACTGCCAAGTATATAGCAATGGTGGTAATAGTACACAACTTTGAAATCAACATGTATTTTCTTCCCATTTCAAGTCCTGCAATTTCATCTTGGCATCAGATCCAAAATATTTCTCTCCTACTTTTCTTCATATCTCCAGAAACAGAGCCTTCAAAAATTCTGGTTTTCGGTATGATTGAATTGTTCTGTTGCTAATGGTAGAAAATCCAGGTCTGTCTTTCCTTTATGTGTGAGCTTTGCTGTTCTATCGGGACCATGCATTATTAAAGCATTATTTGTCAGTGAAGCCAATGGAAATGAGTTAGAATTCTCATGAGGATGGTACCTGGTAAGTAATAAAGGCCTTTTCTCATCTGGTCTTTTTGCACAGTAGCATCACATACTGAAGCTAGTGAAAAGTGCTACTCACTCCTTTTTAACATAGTCGAGTGCTGTCTGTCAGAGATTACTGTGTACTTTGTGTAAGGAGAGGCTCAGATCCACCCTTAGAAAAATCAAGCCACTCTGGAACTTGTTATGAAATTAGTCCAGATGCTTCAAAGAGTAACAATTCTAAACACCAGTGTGCTGACCCACATCCAAACCTCTGTAGTCTTTGTAGTGGCTGCTCAACCTTCTGTTTTCACTTTGAATTCACATCTTCACTGAAGAAGCTCAGTTCATGTGAAAGAGCAAACTTACCTTTCAACTCACATATTCCCCTCTCAGAACGAGCTGAAGGAACATGTTTTCTGTCAAAAAATGCTGCCATGACAACACTTGTGCACTGTGACCTTCCATTCTCCAGCCAAGCACCCACAGCTCAGTGCATATCTGAGTGTTCTTCAAAAATGGTGTCTTTTCCTGAAACATCCTGTATCTGGTATTTAAGTCATTAATGGAGATGGCTTGTTACCTTAAAAAAGTTACCAAGAGATAGCATACAATAACTGAAAAGTACCGTAACTTTGTTGGACGGACTGATCAAAAAAATCACCAAAAGAAGAACAGTCCAAGAGAAATTTCTCTATGAATTTTGTGAAAAGAACTTGGCCTGTGATTAAGGGTTAGATGTAAGAAGCTTTCACTGAGACATTTTTCCCCTTAGTATAAGAGCCAAAAACAGTTAATGAAATAATGCAGTCATAAGTCTGAAAGGATATTTTGTGCAGAATATTAGTAAATATAATTTCTCTATTTTTTTTTACACCATAAAAACCATGTATGTTTTAAAACACTGACAGGGATAGTATTCTTTGTATCTTCTATATATTTATAGAATTTGATATATTAAAGATAGTTTATTGCAGACACATATACATTTAGGCATGTTCATCAAATGTGAATATGAAATCTGTAACTGATTTTGAAAGTCAAATTTCAGAATACTTGGGGTTTGGCTTTAGATTTAATTTGGAGTTTGACATCTTTAAGCTGATAATTTAGCATTATCACATTTAACTTAGCATATCTCTATGTTTTGCAAGTGCCTTTGTGTTTTCCATCCTTTTGGCTTATTAAAAAGTGAGAAAATGACAGTACATGACCTAGAAGCACTTTGTTTGACATTTCATCAACCCGACCATGTTCACCAAGAAATGCAAAGCAAGAAGGAAATTACTATTTTTAATCTCTCTTTGCAATCTTGTATATCAAAATACTGACAGGATTGGGACTGATATCTTAGAGTAAGCTTAGTTGATTCCAGTGCTAAATTTGGCCAAATATTAATTTTGATCAAAGAGCAATTATTCTGATCAGTTTAGCTTTCCTAGATAACAGAAAGTCCCAATCAAATGGGACATGTTCATCAGAAAAGCACCATAGATTGAATTATTTTTTTTTTAATCTGGCAATTTTAAGCTCCGTCTTAAATTGATAGTATTCAATAATTTGATGTCTGTCATATATGTGGGCTAATAGATTTTGCAGCATTCACAACAGACAGGTTTATCAGTGGTTCTCTACAGTTACCTTCTTGGAATGCAGTTGTCTGCAGTGTGACTGAAAGCCAGATTGTCTTATTGACCTGATACAGAGCAGAAAAAAAAGTAAGATTTTAAGCTGGTAAATGAGAAGCCATCTCTCTCCACCAAGCAGTGCTTCTTGGTACTTTATGTAGTTCAAATTTAACTTAAAATTAAATTGTCTTTCTCTAGTGTGAGCCTCTGCCAACATTCTTCTTTTTCCAGCTCTTCTTCCTGCATCTTCCCCTTTGCAGACTGAAAATCTCATATATTGCTTTCTGACAGTAAAGGTATTTAAAGTCATTCTCTAACATGGCATTCAAGGTCTGCAGCAAATCATTTAATCATAACAGATTAGGTACTGTGCAAATGTCAGCTAATCAGCAGTGAGAGAAATTACACATATTTCTGACAAAAAAAAAGTAGACTAGTTGGCTTAGAGAAATATAAGGCATTACTGACACGAATATCTGTGTCTATGTAACAGTGTATCTATGTAACCCTAGATAGGTGGATGGATGGATGGATGGATGGATGGATGGATGGATGGATGGATGGATGGATGGATGGATGGGATGGATGGATGGAATGGAGGCATGGACATGTCATCCAAATGAAGTAAAGCCATTCACACTGCAAATGCTGTTTCAGCCTGCCTATTATACAGTAAAACTACTACTCATTTTACAATGACTATTTATTCAGGAAGGCAAGTGATTGTAAGCAGGGTTACTGAAACAGAGCATTAAATGGTATATTGCAGAGCTGAGTATAAAAGGGATTTATTCTACATACAGATCTTTCTTCTTTGGTTTTTCTACTAAAATCAGACATAAGATTCACTTAAAAAAATTAAAAAAAACCACCAAACCTGTTTGCAGGCCGATCGTTTGTTAGCAAAATAAATATCCAGGGAATAAGGACAGTCAGAACAAAGAGATAAGCAGAAAACTCACTGCAAAAGGTGACACAGAACACATACCTTCTGTGCCTTCTATTCTCCCTTTAATTAAAAATAGAAGCAGGAAACAAATTAAACATATCAAATTTCTGCTATGTGCAGACCAAACAAGGCATGCATACCTTCTGCAAAGAAGTACATGTGATAGGTAGCATTTGATGGGACTTCGGGCCCTTTTTTATCCCATTCCTGTAGGACTGTGGGGCAATGTAATACTGAACTAGTAGGTGTGATTATACATCAGCTTGGTTTGCTCCTTGTTTTGCTACCAGCTCAAATTTTCCCCAGACTGTAATTATATACTTCAGACTTTGCCTGCAGGCTTCAGCCTGGAGTACACCAAGTTAATACAAAAATGCATCAGAATCACTTGCATGCAGCACTCATATTTTAAGAGTATAGGTAAACCTACATGAAAATGAAATAACTAATGTAATTTAAACATACCATTTTTTACCGTCTTTGAATTTTTGGACTCTGAGGATGAGGTCCATCTCACCTGCTCCTAAATAGAGGAAAATATGCACCTCCAGAATGTGATTCATGTGATGCATGACAGAAAACTCAGGATGCACTGAGTCCCCTTGTAAAAGCACACGCAGAAATATTATCTGGATAGTCTCAGATGATAAGCTGAGAATTTGCTCTCTCAGTTTTGTATATGTAATTTGAGGCAGATAAATCATAATAATATTAAATTAGGAGATCCCGGAATTTACACTATCATATGTTTTCTTCCACATTTCTAAAAGGTAGATGTTGTTAATTCCCTTCTGAAGATCATACTCTGAAAGCAGACACATAGAACACATAGACCCATGCCAAACTTATTTTCTGTCTTGTCTGCAATGTATACGGGAACTAATGATGTCCTAACTGATCTACATTTGTATTTATTTCTGGGAAGATCAGCTTGCAATGAAGGGATACCAGCAGCAAGCTTAAGATGCCTCCAGTTTTGGTAAAATGATGCAAATGCGAGAAGTGTAGAAAAGTTAACAGAAGTTAATCTTCCATCATATAGCTAAGCTCAGGGTCCACAATAAGATCTTTGCTGCTTGCTCATAGTTAGACTCTCTATCTTCCTTGGGTTTTCCAGTCAGAAGCCCTGAACCACCTATGCCTTTCACCAACACACCATAATACACACACACAAAGTTTTCTCCTGCTTTGTAGTGAGATCAAAAGATGGAATCCTTAATCCTAAAATATGAAATGCACCTCTGTCATTTTCACTGATTCTAAGCCTTAAAAGTTTAGCACATTAAAAGAGTAAAAGCTGAGATTTCTCTTCAGTTTTCACCCAGACCATTTCCAGCTAAGTTCCATGGAAAAGGTAGATCACAGAATGAGAAGCATAAAGCTTTGTTAGATCCTGAAAGCTAGATCTTGTTAGTCCTTTCAGGTGCCACGACCTGCAGACCATGTTAGGCAAGGTAAAGCTGTAGCTCTGGCTTTTCAAGACAGACTGGAACTAGTTGCCTCTCTGCTTCCACAAGGTACAGGTATCTAACCTAATGAGAGGAGGAGGAAGAAGACAAAATTATTAGTTATAATTTCCACTGAAGAAGAAAGCTATTAAAGAGGTTGTCTGACACTATTGAGGAAGATACACCCACCTCTAAGTGATGTGCAGAAGCAAACTCATTCCTTTGCATGCTTGGAAAACCCTCTCTGCAATTACAGGAGCACCTTACTTCAGGTGAGGCATTTACAGCATAATTGAATCATAGGCTAAAGACCTTAGTACATAGCCTGCAATACCATAGACTTTACAATTATGTATGAAGCATGGAAATACATACAGTATTTCTTCTCTGACCTGCCAGATGTTCTTCCAAATTGAAAGTGCAAATAACACATCAGTTCTCTAAATGTCTATAGTCATGATAATCTTGTCATTTAGGGGTGTGCATACCTTTCTTGGTCAATTGAAGTCAAGTGTAAACAAACAATTCATGGATTGTTGTCATGGTTTAAGCCCAGCTGGAAGTTAAGCCCGGTGCACCCACTCATGTCCCCCAGCCCCTCCAGTGAAAGAGAGAGACAAAAGGCAGAGATTATGGGATGAGATAAAAATTTACTGGAAGCAGTAATGAGATAAGAAAACAAACAGTAACAACAACAATACTAATAAAAACATTGTATAAAAGAGAGTGAGTACACACAAAATGCTCACTGAGTGAGATGCCATGCGACATGCCTACAACTGGTACCATCCCAGCACTCCCTCCACCACATTTTTCCTGCAAGCCCAAACAATGAAAGAAAACCAAGGGTGGAAAATCCCTCTGGTCAGGATCAGTGCCACCCCACACTTCTCACACCACTGGCTCTCCCAGAAAATGACAAAAATGGCCGCAGACCCATCCATGTGTCACGTTTTTCCTCCACATGGAGGCCATGCTCCACTCTTCTTGGAAGTGAGAATCCCTTACTTCCATCCCCCCAGCAATGATGTGTTAGTATAGAATAACAACCTAGACACACCCACATGGCTATAGGCTCCAACCCCTCACATCCTTGGCCAAAATTAGGACAGTTGGCTGCTATCATTATCACTGTGCCACTGATGCAGTCTTTGCAGATTACAGCATTCTGGAGAGGAGAAACCATTGCTCTGTAATAACAGTAAATAAAGGAACTTCATCTTCAGGAGGGTGTTAATGTCCAGGGGACACACAGAAACTCTGGGGCCAATCCGAAGAACTGGTGAAACTAAAATTGTAGAAAAGTCAGTGTGCCTGGCATGGACCCTATCTGTTCTTGGTTAAATATTGAATAAAATATAACACTAGAAGCATTCACAGCTTGAAAGAATCCATTTCATAGCCTTACAATGTGTAGCAGCTTCCATTTTTACTGTGCTGTTTCCAGGCTTCTCTAAGGGATGTTGTTGCACATCAGAAAAGTATTAAGAGCGTAAGTCCTCTGGTATTTCACTCTTTTGTGGCATGGGTTATTGTCAGTCTTCAGAATATGTGGACCAGGAAATTATTTGAAGTGGTCTCAATGTGCTGCTGTCTGGGAGCACTCCTTTTTAGGTAAGAATTTGAAAGATACAGAAACTTTCAGCATATGCTGGAAGCTAATCCTCTATTAGTTATTTTCACATTAATAAAACAAAAGTTCACAGCTGCAAAAATAATCGTGTAGGAGTATTGGGGGATCAGGACTGGAAGTGTATGCAAGTCCTAGCCCCTTTCAAATGCACTATTTACTGTGCTACATAAATTATTTCTGTGATTTGCTAAGACCAAATTATATATATAAATATATTCAAATAAAAAGAGGTTATATATGTTTCCTTATGGGGTGTGCTCCAGCTGCTGAATACCTCCCAGGATGAGGAGTGTATCCCCAAGTTCATAGTATTGCTGAGCTCTCCCATTCAGACTCTTATTTATATCTGCCCCAAACACTGCCTTCTGGGGTGGTAGTTTTGGAGTTCAACTCCAATTTAAATCTAGAGCAGCCTTTCAGTGCTAAGCTGGAAATTTGAAGAGGAGATTCCATAAAGCACAAATAATTGGTTTTGTATTGCTGTTTTTTTCTTTGTATGAAGTCCTCTGTATCTCAGTTTCTCAAGCCAGCTAAAAAAAAAAAAAAAACAATATGGATTCCAGAGTATCAGTTTAAAAGCTTGGTTTCCTTATTTCTTTTTGCACACTAACAATTGATTCCTGGCATTATTTTTTTTTTTTCTCCTGCAGCAGGTGTCATCTTACAAAAGTCTCTGCAGCAGTTAAGGAAAAAGTGGAATATTCTGGGAGTTGTAGTCTTTCAAACAGAGCTTCACAAGGACATACCTGTATTGGAACACTACAGCTCCCTGAACTTCCTCGCATCACTGCCTATGAAACATCCTGCAACGTGATTAGTTTAAGGAGGGGCTGGTACTCATGGACTTCCAGCACTGCAGATCACACTGCACCTTACACCTGTGTGGGGGAGCAATTGGGAGCCAGAATGGACACCTATGAACCAGTGTGTGTTTAGGGTGGGAAATGAATAATGCAATCTGGTATGAAGCAACATTGACATTTTAAATATTTCACTTTAGAAAAAGATTCAACCCAATTTGTGCCTTTACCACAGGAGCTCATCCACTTGGACACTCTCCAGACGCCTACATTTTGGTCAAATTGTGTTGCATTAGCTGCTTTTAGAATTTTCTTCTAAATTACTTCCAGTGCTGGCTGTTACTGTCAGGTCTGGCTCATACCCTGGGTACAGTTTGTTTGTCTGTCTGTGATCCCTGAACAGAAGAAAGGCTCTGGAGCCACTCCTGCTCTTCCATGCCCAACTTCTCCATTGTTAAAAACTTTCTAACACTCTCACAGTTTAACTCTCCATGCCAATTCATTCAGACAGACACAGGCTTTGGAGGAATTACAACAGAAATCTCTCTAGCTAGCTGGAGATACATAAAGATCTAAATAAAAATATTAAAAACTTGGACATATTTCTGGCAATTTTTGGCAGTTCCTTGGTGTTATCTTGAACTTGCCTAATGAGCCCAGATTAAATCAGATCAAATTTGAGAAGTTAGTGCAAGTTGCATTTTCACTGACAGCATATGGCTGGTTCCAGATGTAGACTATTTTCATTGACAGAGCAACTGTAGACCTTTACTATAATTTTTATTTTTATTATAAGGCAAGAGTCCCCCAAACATCATACTCATTAATTTGTAAACCTGTGCTGAAACTCCTACAGGAGCAGCTGTGCTTGCACTGTGAGCATTGTTGGTTTCTGCTGCTGAGCAGGTGGTGTTAGAACAGCTTTTTTCTCTGCCTTTTTAGCATTCATGATCCTAGCTGGAGACCAGAAGGTGGGAAAAAGCATATACCCGTAAAATAAAGAGATAGACATAATGATACTTTCTTTGTCCCTAAGGTTTCGGTTTTAGCTTAACATTTGAGTAATTATTTTTGGAAATCTTGCTTTAGATAACAAGCCTGATTCTCCTTCTGAGTCACAGTGTTGGTTTATCTGAACAAACTCAACCTTTGAGTAGCTCTGATGTACAAAACGTAATTTTCAAGCCACAATATTCATTCAGACTATTGTATCATTTAAAGTCCGTGGAATAACTATATGCATGCATTTATATAAGGACCTAAATATTTTGAAGAAAAATGGGATCTTAATATGCAATAGAAGTATACAAGCCCTGAAGACAGAGGGAAGAAAAATGGATGCTGAAGGAATCAGATTCCACAGAGATCATTCATTTCATAAGAAGGAACTTCAATTAATTGAAAAATGTTATGAAATATACTAGAAAAGTACATGCTATTCAAGTTAATGACTAGATTTATGCTTTACAGTCTTTGCCCTACATGCACAAATAAATTTCATAAACATTCAATACTTAGATCTGGCAGAAGATCTATTTATAATTAATGTTTTGTTGAACCGAGTGATGCTTATTTGCAGATTTCACTAATAAATAGTATGTTTAACACATTCCTAAAGAAGGCCAAGAAATTTATGTGAGGTAGACATTTCACTGGATTTTGGCTGCTTTAGGGAAACTCCAAATACAAAGTGTTCTTGGATGCTTTCTTGTACCAGATGAAAATATTTTTGAAGANAGGTTATATATGTTTCCTTATGGGGTGTGCTCCAGCTGCTGAATACCTCCCAGGATGAGGAGTGTATCCCCAAGTTCATAGTATTGCTGAGCTCTCCCATTCAGACTCTTATTTATATCTGCCCCAAACATTGCCTTCTGGGGTGGTAGTTTTGGAGTTCAACTCCAATTTAAATCTAGAGCAGCCTTTCAGTGCTAAGCTGGAAATTTGAAGAGGAGATTCCATAAAGCACAAATNGTCATCTTACAAAAGTCTCTGCAGCAGTTAAGGAAAAAGTGGAATATTCTGGGAGTTGTAGTCTTTCAAACAGAGCTTCACAAGGACATACCTGTATTGGAACACTACAGCTCCCTGAACTTCCTCGCATCACTGCCTATGAAACATCCTGCAACGTGATTAGTTTAAGGAGGGGCTGGTACTCATGGACTTCCAGCACTGCAGATCACACTGCACCTTACACCTGTGTGGGGGAGCAATTGGGAGCCAGAATGGACACCTATGAACCAGTGTGTGTTTAGGGTGGGAAATGAATAATGCAATCTGGTATGAAGCAACATTGACATTTTAAATATTTCACTTTAGAAAAAGATTCAACCCAATTTGTGCCTTTACCACAGGAGCTCATCCACTTGGACACTCTCCAGATGCCTACATTTTGGTCAAATTGTGTTGCATTAGCTGCTTTTAGAATTTTCTTCTAAATTACTTCCAGTGCTGGCTGTTACTGTCAGGTCTGGCTCATACCCTGGGTACAGTTTGTTTGTCTGTCTGTGATCCCTGAACAGAAGAAAGGCTCTGGAGCCACTCCTGCTCTTCCATGCCCAACTTCTCCATTGTTAAAAACTTTCTAACACTCTCACAGTTTAACTCTCCATGCCAATTCATTCAGACAGACACAGGCTTTGGAGGAATTACAACAGAAATCTCTCTAGCTAGCTGGAGATACATAAAGATCTAAATAAAAATATTAAAAACTTGGACATATTTCTGGCAATTTTTGGCAGTTCCTTGGTGTTATCTTGAACTTGCCTAATGAGCCCAGATTAAATCAGATCAAATTTGAGAAGTTAGTGCAAGTTGCATTTTCACTGACAGCATATGGCTGGTTCCAGATGTAGACTATTTTCATTGACAGAGCAACTGTAGACCTTTACTATAATTTTTATTTTTATTATAAGGCAAGAGTCCCCCAAACATCATACTCATTAATTTGTAAACCTGTGCTGAAACTCCTACAGGAGCAGCTGTGCTTGCACTGTGAGCATTGTTGGTTTCTGCTGCTGAGCAGGTGGTGTTAGAACAGCTTTTTTCTCTGCCTTTTTAGCATTCATGATCCTAGCTGGAGACCAGAAGGTGGGAAAAAGCATATACCCGTAAAATAAAGAGATAGACATAATGATACTTTCTTTGTCCCTAAGGTTTCGGTTTTAGCTTAACATTTGAGTAATTATTTTTGGAAATCTTGCTTTAGATAACAAGCCTGATTCTCCTTCTGAGTCACAGTGTTGGTTTATCTGAACAAACTCAACCTTTGAGTAGCTCTGATGTACAAAACATAATTTTCAAGCCACAATATTCATTCAGACTATTGTATCATTTAAAGTCCGTGGAATAACTATATGCATGCATTTATATAAGGACCTAAATATTTTGAAGAAAAATGGGATCTTAATATGCAATAGAAGTATACAAGCCCTGAAGACAGAGGGAAGAAAAATGGATGCTGAAGGAATCAGATTCCACAGAGATCATTCATTTCATAAGAAGGAACTTCAATTAATTGAAAAATGTTATGAAATATACTAGAAAAGTACATGCTATTCAAGTTAATGACTAGATTTATGCTTTACAGTCTTTGCCCTACATGCACAAATAAATTTCATAAACATTCAATACTTAGATCTGGCAGAAGATCTATTTATAATTAATGTTTTGTTGAACCGAGTGATGCTTATTTGCAGATTTCACTAATAAATAGTATGTTTAACACATTCCTAAAGAAGGCCAAGAAATTTATGTGAGGTAGACATTTCACTGGATTTTGGCTGCTTTAGGGAAACTCCAAATACAAAGTGTTCTTGGATGCTTTCTTGTACCAGATGAAAATATTTTTGAAGATATTGTACCACCTGGTCCCTAACGCTGAAAAAAGAGAATTTTTTTTTTTTTTTTAGGTGCAGTCATGCAGAGAAAAACAAACAAGTAAACAAAAACCAGGGAAAAGATATTTGGCAGAATTTTTTTTAGGTAGTATGTCCCCACAGAGGACAAAGTTATTTTATTATCTTTATTTTGAAATCGTTTCCTAATGTTATGTGGCTTCCTATTCTTCAAAAAGTAAGTATTTGTTATCATAATCCCCTCTAACAAAAAAAAAGCACTGATGCATTTTGTCTTCCATCAAAATATAATTCTTTTAAAGTCCTCTGCAATGAGAATCATTTGCATGAGCCCAGATGCTTTTGAAGATGAATATACATGTTAAATGAAAGATTATTAATTCAGTAAATTAATTCTATTTATTCAATTATTATATTATTTTATTCAATGAATAATCAATTAGTTGTTTACTTTCAAAGGTTCAAGATGTCCTTGAGCAAGTCATAGACCAATACATCAGTGTAATTAACCACAGGCTGCACTAAAAATGCAGTGAACATTTTTCATCTGGTGCTTACAGTGGATGGAGGTCCTGGTCCTTAGTAACAGACCAGATAGTGCTGCTATCACTCTATACTGCCTTCAGTCTAAACACACAGAGAACAAGGAAAGGCATAATCTTACTAACAGCTCCTCCTTCCATTGTAGGGCAATACTGAACCATGGAAAATGAATGCTAAGATTCAAACAGTCAAGACACTGCAGGCTAGATTTTTTTTCAATCTGTCCTTGGTCCTAATCAAGGGAACTACTTCCAAGGTCAATCACTGTTCATCAGGAACAGCGTAGGGTAGTGGTCAGTGTTCCGGGAGCACTAAGCTCCAAACTCGTTGTCCTGATCTATATCTATGTGGCATGGAGTTAAGGACCAAGAGTACTATTACAGTGAAGGAAGGCATATATTCACCTATTAAAATTCAGTGTTAACACACAGATGTTAATTAACCTGCATTAATATCACCACACATTACACAACTGGTATCAGTTACATTCTTTGACTCTGCTGTTGTCCTTTAAGGTATGCTGAATTTACACAACTAGTTTGGCCCAGCATTTGTGTCAATAGTACAGAGTTTATTTACATTTGTTATAGACTTGGATAGTTCAGCAAGAGAAACATCAGTAAGTGGTATTAGCTGTTTGGGCAGCAGACCAGGAAAATGGATATCTGTCAACAATATTAGATTAAAGTCTTTGTTAGGAGATCTAAAATCGTGAACTAAGATCTTAGCTGGTGAACTAAAGACTCACATTGGCATTTGAAGTTATGGAGTGGGGATTATTTTCATATGTTTTTGAGTACATCACTGAATAACTGGACACACGACAATTACACTTCAGCATAGCTTTTGCTATTAAAAATAATTCATTCATATATTTTCAATTTTATCAGTATGCTACTTGTAATAATTGATGAAACCTTTGTGCTAATAGTACATCAAGAGAATTTTTACTTGGGAAAAACTAACTGCACACCTTTTTTTGTACATAGCCAGCTAAACATTGCTTTTTCTTTCTGACTGGATGCCCAAAAATCAAATAAGTGAGAAATCTAATGTCTCAGCTGTAACCCTGCCAGTTTGCATGTGCATTGACATTAAGTTTTCATGGTTATATAAACAGTATTTGAATATAAAGATGTTAATCGTGTTTTTATTTCTGGGAAGCAAGCGGATTTTGGTAGAAAAATCATGGAAGAAAATATTTGAAAGTACATCCAAACTTGTCTTCTGCTTTATTGTGAAACGGCGATTAAATGTACGGGTTCATATAATTAGGCTGACAGTTTGCTGATAATCAAGAATAATTTATTAATCATAACACATTAAAATGAAGACGTTTTACAAGTATTTCTATAAATTTGCATAATTATTTATTCTTATAAGTGAACTTGCAACTGTAGGAAGTGTTGTGAGTGTGATCACTTTAGTAACAACTTTGATCAGCGATTCCACTGAGATCTGTATTGCAGAGAAAGGAGCACATCCTGCTGAAGGTGCTCTTACCTTTTCCAGGAGAAAGTTCTAGCTTTATTTCACAACTGAATCTTTGCAGAATCTCTTCCACCTAAATATTGCTTTGTGTCCCAGAAAAATGTGTTGCAAAGTTTTTCAGACTTCTGAATATCCTAGAGGTACTCCAGGGACCTCATCTACTGAAAATTAGGTATATGCTGAAGTCTGCCTTTCTTGGAAACTCTACAAATGCATATACTTGAGCATGTGACCATTTAGTTTTTATCTTTATTTTTAATTAATTTAAAACAAGTACTGGTCAAAATTTTTGGATTGAAAAGCAATCATGTTTACACAATATTTTTCTAAAAAGCTTTCAGTGAATTATAGATTAAAAAACCCAAACCAAACAAACAATAAAACCCAACAAAAATAATTTTCCTGAGTCTTTTAAGGGACTTTCTGAATATTTGCTTTGCATTAATACTAAGAAACACCCTAAGCCTAAATGTAGTTGCTCTGAAAATTATTTTTAATTAATATTTCCTGAAAAATAAGCATCAGTTCTCTACAGACAGTAGAAAGTTTCCAGTAATTTCTTATTTACTACAGCCTTTTCCTCCTGGAACTCCATAGGAGGTTTGATCTCTCTAAAACCTCTGACATCAATTTCAACTGTTCTTGTGAAATGTTTTGGTATTTCTATGTAAGATTAAGCTTATCAAAAGAAATACCAAATGCCCCTTCATTTTTTTCTTCAGAGCAAATAGAGAGTAGGCGTTTTGTATCTGTAGACAGTAGGAGATGAAAATTATCACTTTGCTGTGTTTCCAGTAATTTAAATTGCCAAACCCAGAGTTATAATGTTGTTGTTGTAGTTGATGTATCATGCTGATAAGATAAGAGAAACAGAATGAAATGCTGATATAGTCCAAAAGAAACAAAAAGCCAATCACTGATATAGTCAGTGGTACTGACAACTGTAAATTTAGGGCCACAGCAATATGATATTGACCTCATGTTGATATATGCAAAGTTACAATTCCACAGAGAGATATAGTTTGGTGATCTCGTTAAAAGAATGTGAAAAACATACAGTAATAAGAACCTTCCATGCCAAAGTGTTGTGCGTACACTCAGTGAGATGGCAACTGTGGGCAGCAGGCTCTGCAGGATGGCAGGTTCAGCTCAAGATGAGGGCATGAAGGGAGATGAGGATGTATGCCATCCTTCCTCTATTTCTGCCTTTTTTAGAATCAAATCTCATTTTACCTCCTTAAGAAGACATACAGCAAACATTCAAGGACTTATATTACATTTTATTTTCCCTTCATGAATATCAGATCCAGTACAGACTCTGCACTTCTCATGCCTTTAAAGTGGTGCTGTTCCATGGTACAAAAATATAAAACTATGGCATTTATGAAGGTCAGTTTCTTCCAAACCAATGGCATTGCAGTTGAGAGAAGCTCTTCCTTTTGATTTTTAAAGAATAGACTTATTTTTCCCCTCCTGTATGAGTTCAGTGGCAAACGATCTATAATTCACTGAAATGACTGATGGTCTTTCAAAGACCAGCTCATATATGGGAAGGTGGAAGTATCTTTAGTCATGGTTTGTGTTGGGAGTTTTAGTATATGTGGAAATACACGGTGTATGGGGAGGAGGAAAGGGCATGGGGTTTAAATTTATTTTTAGTCTTACTGGAAGCTGTTTGGCCGATAGCAATGGAGAGTTAAATTCTCTGCCAGACATAGAAATAGCATAATATGTGCAGTGTAGTTCTCCACTGCCAAGTGTGTAACTTCCACCTTGGTCAGAAGGAAGAAGGACAAAAATCCTGCAACGACAAAGAAATCATTGGCCTCCTGGCTACCACCACTTTCCCCCTAACCCTGCAGTATCTGGCAAGTAAAATAGCTGGGACTGTGCCCGGTGCAAGGATGCAGAAAGCAGCTGCAAAGGACTGATTCTTGTCACGGACCATATACCCAACCACCATCAGAGAGCAGCAAAGTTGGGTCACAGTATGACCTCTATTTGAACCAGCGACTTACAGAGGCAAAAGGCTCTATGTGCCATTATCAATTCCCAGAGTCATCCAGTCCTCTCATGGAAATTAAATTTTATCTTCAATATGGCATTCCTGAGCCCTAGTTGAGATGATATCAGAAATCAAGGCTGCATGCAAGCCTGCCTTTAAATTTATCTATCTCCTGGAATCTGAAGGAAGTCTGTTATCACCAGGGTTTAAAGAAAGAATTAGAATTTGATTTTTTTTTTTCTCCAGCTGCTTTATGTGTCTCAGTGTATGAAATATTTGATTGAAAAATAAGTTAATACTTTTGTAATAACCATGTTTCTCAAGAAATGCGATGTTGTTATGCCAGGCTTCCTGCTACGTTCTGTAAACTTTTAATTCATTACTGAGGAAAAGTTATCAATATTTTTTCTTTATTACAGTATGCTTTTGCTCTGAAATTGTCACCGAGGGAGAAGTAGGTCAGATGCCATTTGCTTTCATCCGTGTCCCACACATTCAAAAAATCTCTCCTGAAATTCCCAGACCAGCCCTTACTCTTTGTCTGGCTTTGATTCTTTCTGAACTAAAGTGAAGATTTTGCTTCATCTTCTCAGGAATCATGAAGGGAAAAGCAAATCTGGAAGGAAATCTTACAGTTAACCCTGCAAAAAAGTAGTAGTAGTAACTCGGCTCCTTCCTTAAACTCTGGTAGATGGAAACATGCTATTAACCCCCTGCTCCTGGCTGGTGAGCAACACCAGTGCTAGCAGTGCTTACCAACCTTTCAGGGATGTCTCAAGGCCCTTTCAGATTGATGTGATTAGGAACTGGACCATGTCCTAAAGTATTGAGCCACTCTGGAGTAAATAAAGTGATTTATCTAGATGTCTGGGACAATATCCTAGGTGGAGCCTGGAGGTGCCTAGGTCTGCTCAAGTGCTGTAATCTCTTTGTGCTCCAAGCATCATCAAGGAGGAGGCTGTGAAATGTTTGTTCTTTCATGTGTGGCCCCATCTAAAGGAGTAGTGGAATGTGATATCTGGGTTTGGCTCTCTTCTTTCTTAATAACCTGAGATGGATTATTAAGGAAACTGCTAGAAAAAAAATCTGATGAGGAAAAAATTTGCCGTTATGGTTTTTTAATGCTAAATAGGAAAAAATAATTCAGCAAGAAATGCCAAATTGTAGAGGAAACTACTCTACATCTTCAGTTTAGCCGGATATATTCTATGTCCTGTGCTATGTGAGGAAAGATGATCGATAATATCATAAACTTTTATTTTTATCTCTTTTGAGTGAAGTTTAATTACCATTATGTACATTCCTCAGATTTAATAACTGAAAAGACTGGCAACAGCCTAAGCTTTCCTGACTGAGATATTCATTGCATTTTGAGATATCCTGAGTGCAAAAAAAATAAATAAAAATGCTGTTCTATCTACAAATAAGGATAGCAATGTCACCAAGGAGCAAGGGTGATGCTGTTGACCTTTGCCTGTTAAGCTGATTTCCAGGTCATGTACAAAGAGAACTGTTTGCAAATTTTACAATAGCCAAAGAAAACAACATATTCAAGGCTATGAACTTTAATGTCTAGAGACTGGATAATGTATGGATGTCAAAACAAGCTTATTGTAACAAAATGAACATTTTGAAGGATCATCTCAAAAATGCATAGGTATATTCAGAAATCCTTTGGGATAAGCAGTGCCTTGTAGCAGATGTGGCTCAAGACACCAGAGCCCTCTGTACTTCTGATGCTGATGCTGGTCTTGTGGGATGATCTGTAGCTGGTCACTTCTCCTCTGTGTTGGTTCCCCTGCTAGTCTGTTCAAAAGAGGGAGGAGGTCCTTTACTGGCTTCCCACATCACCAGGGCAGAAAGCCAGGTTGTGGTGGACATTACCAGAACAGGAGACAGTGTCAGCCCAGAATTGCAGCGACCTTGTTAAATTTTGAAGCCTCATTCCTCTATTTTGTGTAGCTGCATATTTATGAAGTAGAAATTAGACCCTATTCTTCCATAGTAGATAAGGAATTCAGGTTTGGTTTCCAGCTGCAAATATGAAACTGTGCAGTAAGGAGATTTTTATTTGAATTAAATAATAAGAAGCAAATGAATAAGCCAGGATCAACTTTATGTCTGTGAAAGCTTTAGTTTTAAATATATTTTCTGTATACATTTTTGTTTAATATTAATATGAGAGATGAAATCATAGGACAGCTGTTCAGTTTTTCCCTCTCTGGGACCATACCAATGAACAGTGCACTGGTTAACTATAGTTTTGTCTGGCGCAGAAAATGGGATGGTAGCCACCTCCTACAGTCAATGCTCAAGGGCACTGTGATTGTCACCCTCTTTATACATAGCAGCTGTATAGTAATCATCATTTCAGCAGCAATTGACCTTGCAAATATAAGGTCCTGAGGCAATGAAATGGTTTACAATGTAGCTGCTGGAATGGCATCCAGGGCAGAGAGATCTGCAGTACTGTAGCAGCATCTAAGACTGATAACAAAAGGGAGTATATTTGTTTCCCAGACATAAAAAAGAAATGCATTATCAGCAAAGTGTGAAGAACACTAAAAGAATGAACATGTCTCCAAGCTATTTTGGAAAAGGACTCACCCTTTTGACTCTGCTTAGTATTGCAAGAAAGGAAACTATTTTGGCTCACACCTGATGAATGTGCAAGGGCAGAAGAAATGGAGTATTTTATTAGCATAAGTGCTCTGTTGGTAAAAACAAATATGGCTAGATTGAACTGGACCCTAAATCCAGCCCAGCATCATGTTCTTGCAACAGGTTATACCTAAAGTTTCGGAAAAACTTAAGAGAAAATTAAAATATTTTGATCATTTGGGAAGCTGTCTGTGTGAGCTTTGTGGATTCTGCACATGTGGGAATCGGACCAAAATTTCACTCAGATCACAAGCTGATATTTGTTGGCTCTTTGTCTTACTTTTGCCTTAAATTACTGCTTCATAAGAGTCTTGGACAACAAAGAACACCTGTTGATAGCAATCTTCTCCTCCTTGGAAGCTTTGGGCTGACAGGCAGAACATGTCCCCTCCCCTCAGCGGGCTGAAACACTGTGATCCCCCTGCGTCACCCTGCCCAGATGTCCTCAGAGCCAGGGTGGGTCTTTGACAGCTGTTTTGTATAATTTCCAGAACTGGTGAGCACTGCTAGGTCCAGCAACTCTACCTTACCCAGATTAATGATCCAACAGCCAGAGCCATATCAGAGGCTAATCAGGTGATAAAAGGACAAGAACGTCGATTTTGGCTATTTTATTCACCTCAAGCTGAAAGGCACTGTCAAAACTGGCAAACCTGTGAGGAGAGGAAGACCTTGCACCCATCAATATTGGTAGATTTCCTGGAAGCAGCTATGGTAGCCCTTCTGCCTTCCTCTCTCCATGGCTGACCCCATCACTCCTCCCAAGATGAAACCTTTTTTTTCAATGATTTCGTGTACAGGTTGAGATCTGAAAGGAAATCAGGGTTTCTCTCTGCCCCAATTCCTATTTCATTTTTTAAACTATACATTTGAACTGTACATCCTGGTGCCTTAACTGTAGGCTTGTTTAATGTTTTGGGACATTTGAAATGATAGCTTTGATAATAACCATCAATGGGCAATAAATTTTATTGTCCAATTGTGTACTTAATTGAAAAATAATTCTACCTGTTTTAATTTTCTGGCCTCTGAATTTAATTGCAAGCTCTTTCCTTTTTATATTCTGTAGAGACATATCTGGAAGCACTCATGCCATCTACTTGATGTCACGCATTATTTTGAAAGCCTCTGTATCTTGGCCTTTTTTCCTAAAACGAACTGTCCCAAACTTTTCAATCTCTCTTCACACAAATGTGGTTTCTCATATTTTATTCTTAGGCTGTTCCTAGGCTTTTTTAAATAGAACAGCTGGAGATGAACACCTTGTTTCAGGTGACAGTGCACTTTGTAACAGAATTGTTGCATTTTTCCGGCTGATTTTCCATTCTTGTTGGTTCTAAAATTTCATTTGATTTCAATTTATTTTCTGAGTGCTGCAGCCCCTTGGATGGCAGAGTTTTCAATGAACTCCTAGACTATTTGAAACTTTAATTTAGGCCCTGGGAAGCTGTTTTAATAACTCAGAGTCTTCCATCCAGTGTGCATTATGCAGCACCAAAGAGGTGACAAGGTTCTACCAGCCAGTTACTGGAGTTGTTGCAAAGAATCACAGATACCAAATAAGCTCCCGGTAAGTGAGATATTTTAGATTATCATCACTGAGTTGTAGGGAAGGTGTGAGATAAAAGGAATTAAGGCACTTGTCAACAAAGATTTCAAGCACCTTTCATTTCTGCTGCACACCTGAGTCTCCTAAATGAAAAAGTCTGGAATAGCTGTGGAAGAAGCTGTGGCTAAATGGCAATAGTCACTGCAGAGAGATCTGTTCTTTGGGGAAGGAGCATAAGAATACCTGAGAGACACGCTGGAGCTGAATGGGATTTATATTGTCTCAAGAAAAGCCATTCTGTCCCAGGGATGATCACCTTTAGCCCTGCTTTAACAGGCATTCTGTCATGTGGCTCCTGGGCTTGGGACGTGAGACATCTAGTCTTGTAAGACACCACTTGTCACTAGATATGAGAAAGCTCAAGCAAAATCAGACCTCAAGCAATATATATGATATAACTGCCCAAAATATCTGCTTCTCCATTACAGAAGTGTGCTTTCTTCTTAAAAAGTGGTTAATCCAGTGGCACATTGTAAGGGGAAAACAAGAAGTGTCTCTCAGATCACCTAGAAACTTCAGTGTCTTGAATCACACCAATGCCAGGCTATTTATTTCAAACAGTATCTGACATCTCATTGTAACTGGCTGTTATGTAAGCAATGATAATCCCTTCAAATTTAATGGAGTTTCTGAATTTGGTACCATGTGTCTGCATTGCCACCATCCATCTTTTTCAAAAACAAAATACAGAAAGGAGCACTGTTTGACTCAGAATACTTACCTAGGTGTCAATCTGTTTTCACAAATCACTATGTTTTGAAGATTTACAGAAGTGGTATCTTTTAGTATTATTTAAAATACATTAGGCCAGATTGATATCTAGTGAGGTGAAAATTTAAGTAAAACATTTAGAATTATGTATAGTTGAGGGAGAGAAGTATATAGGAAAAACTACTGGAGAAGTCATTTATAGGAAGCCTATGGACTTTGCTGTTGCTATACGGGTTTGGTATTATGTATATCTTCAGTAATCCTGATCTACTAACTCTGTTTTCTTGGTGTTACAGTTTCAAACTTTTGGGTGAATTTTTCACACCTACACATGTCTAGCATGTTCCTCTACTAAGGGGAGATAAACTGCAAGGCTTCATTGTTTTCTAGCTTGGATTCCAATGGGGGTTCCACTGAAAAGCTAATAGCTTTCTTTGCAAAGGTGGGACTTTTTGTTTCTTTTGCCTATGCCCTGAGGCAGTGGTGGAGGCTCCGTTTTTTCCCTGGAGAACTTTGGCTGAAGCACCAGCAGAAAGTGAGGAGGGAAAGAAAAAGAAAAAAGGGGGGGTGGCTAGTTCTTGTTCCTTTTTTTTTCCTTCAGGGAGGTGCAGGGGAGGTGCTTCTCTCTTGTTGTAGGACTTCATTGTTTGAAAGATTTGGTTCCAGTGCTGCTCTTTGTTCTGTTTCTTTCTTTTTCTTTTTTTGTTCTACGCATTTCTAGTAAATAACTTATCCTCTTTTGTGGATAATTTCACACTTTTGTGCCGGAAGGTTCTTAATTTCAAGGATTGTGGTGGCTCAAGGAGAGGGGAGTCCTCTTCCTAGTCCAGGAAGATTCCTCACTTTTCTTGACAGACATCTTGGGTTTTTTTAAACGGAGACACTCGGTAATGAAGGGAATCCTATGGTCATGCCATGAATATTATTAATATCAGCTACCATAGTGTTTAACTTCAGCTGCTTCTTTTTATACTTCAGCAGTCGTCAGGATCAGAATGGTGTATTTTGATGGGCATGTGGACTTCCTCTGGATCAAGCATCTGTATCTACATAGGAGACCTATTGCAGCCCCTGGAAATTGAGACTGTGTTTGATTTGCATGGTAATCCAAATTGAGATTGATGTCAGGCTCCCTGGGCAAGTTGCCTGCACAAGTGGGGAAGAAGGGATAGAGAGACCAAGAGCAAACAGCATAGCCACGTTTCTGTATTCCACCCTAGGGACAGGAAGTGGGTGAGTGCTTTAATTGCCCATCAATATATCTGGTGTTCAGAAATACCAGGTTTTAATCAGAAGTACATGTGGCTGCCTCCTTAGCCAAAAGGATGGGGGAACTGGATTACTTTTAAACAGAGAATTGAAAAACTAACAGTATTTGGCCGACTGGAAGGAATTTCTCCCTTCAGCCTCTATCTCCTCATGTTTTATGCAAACTCTGCTGTAAACCATCTACATTAAGGGTTAGACTTTAAGTTCCATTTTGCAGTTAAAGTGTCCTTCAAATTACACTTACACACAGCACCTAGCTGAAGCAACCTGCCAGGCAGCCTGTGCAGCAGCATCAACATCTACCTCTCCATATGTCATGACTCAGTTTTAAAGGGCGTTGCTTGACTTCATTATAACACAGATGAGCAGCGGGGGCCAACTCGTTATAGGATGCTGGGTCTAAAAAAGTGAATTTTCACTCTTAAAATTCTCTTGGATTCTGTGCTGTTATAAAGGAAACACGCCTTATGAAATTATCTCTTCAAATCATCTGTAGCCATTATAAACTTTCAATTACTCTTGCCAGTATCAAAAAATAAGAATAAATACAGGTCTAAAGTAATTCCTCAGAGACTGGATATTTTTTTAAAAAGAAGTAGATTAAGGGGTGTCCAGCCACCAGAAGCATCTGCACCACCAGAAAAAAAAAGGAAAAAACTATGACTGTCTTTTCTTGTGGAGGGAGGACTTTTGCAGAGTGTCCTCTCACATGTGCCATCCTGTTCTGAAGTTGGGAGCACTGCAGCTAATTATCATCTCTGACATGCTAATTATCATCTCTGGAAACATGAGAACTATATACTTTTCTTTTAACAGTACAATGGCTTTGAGGCTCAAAATAGTTAAGTATCACAATGGGGAGCATTGCAGAGCAAATGTCAATATAGAGTGATCAGGAAGGGAAGAAGAGACTGAAATTTTATAAGACAACAATAAACACTTAAAATACTGAGCATCACACTTGTGTTCTCAATAAAGTAAATGAAGCATAGTGATCATCCCACTTTCTCTGTAACACTGCACAGCAGAAGACAGAGGCAATTTCTCTCTCTCACTTCTCTAATTCTTTGCACCAAGACATAGGAGTGGTGAACTGAAGGGTGAGTCACTATGTTATATATGTCTATTGATTAAAGGAAAAACAAGAAAGAGAAATATAAAGTGGAGATAGTGCTCTCAGGTGTTTTTCATTCTAGCCTCCTGTGGGAAAGCTCCATGTTTTCTGAGGTGGAGCAACTGGTTTCATATGCCAATGAACTTTGCGTAACTGCTGCTGGTAGCAAGTGTGAACTTCAAACTCAGTTTCACTTCTTACCTAACACAACCTCATTCATGGAAAACCCCTGAACCTCTCTGATGAGAGGAGGGTTACTCCAGCACTGGAAGGGCTACCACATTGTTTGCTCTGCTGTGTGAATGTTGTTTTCTTCCTTTGAAAGTTTCTTTTGCCAGCTGAAAATGCAGGACAGTTACCATTCTGTGCCTGTGTTCATTTTAGGCTGCCAAATTAGCAGACATGGGAGAGTTTTGCAGAAAGAAGCAGAACTTGTCACATCCAGACAGATGGCTTCATTACAGGTCATGCAGTTTCTGTGCAAAGTGTGGGGACCCCATGCAGGCAGCCCTTGGCCTCACTAATCCCTTTCAAAGGAAACAGGAAACTGTGGACAATTTGGAGAAGGAGGTTTGTACAATTAGATACACTGCTGTAATGAGTGGGTGGTAGACCTGCTTCCGCTTTCTTCAGCTGTGAAAGGAGAGATTTTTATTGTTACTAGAACTGTGACTGAAGTACAGCTTCTGTCTTATCATTCAAGAAAGGGAGCTCTTAATTTCCCAAAAAATAGTAATTTCTTGATCCAGAAATATTGTAATAGGTTCTCACAGGTTTTCAGCATATACAGATTCCAGGTGGAGCTTTATCCTATTCCTTTCTTAATGGAGTTCACGTCCAAAGAAAAACGTACTGCCTCCTGTGCTCTTCTACTTACACTGTCCTAGTCATTCTGGTACACACTGGCATAAGTCAAGGAGGATATTTTGGGCTGTAGGGCTCCCCTTGTTTTCCTATTTCACTTGGGCATTGATTCTTGTCATCTTGATTTCCTTGGTTTAAAAGCCTCCTCCTGGCAAGCAAGGAGAGGCAATGCTAGGGCAGGCAAAGTCGCAGCATTCTGCTGTTTGGGGCAGAGGTGTGCAAGTTTCTTCTGACCCTTTTGCCTGTTCCAGAGCATTGGGAAGCTTGTACAAGACTTAAAGACTTCGACTGACCACCTGAGCATTTAAATTGCTTTACCCTGTCATTCTTTGAGGGTTCTCTCCACTGGACTGTGTGTTCTGGAGCTGGGCTTCCTGTTCTGGTGACCTGTCAAACCATAGCTGCCTCTAGCAATGGGCAGTGAATGGGCAAACAGAATGATTGCTTCCACTGGGGTTTCAAATACCGATTGGGAGAAGGAGACAGATGGGGGAAAAGGAGGTAATGACAACATCCACCTCTTCCAAAACATTTTCAAGGAAAGGCAATGGTACAGGGTGTAAAAAAATATCCAGGACTAACATTTAAGATAAAGACAGAAGGCCAAGAGGCTTAAGGTAATGTGATTCAAGAAGACCCAGCATCAACAATGATCTGGGGCAAGTTATAAATCATCTTCGAATGAATGTAATTGGCATGAAACAGTAGCACGCCATGGCAAAGCCAGCCATTGCAGTTGAAAAATTTGTGCTTGCTGAGAAGCAGAAAGCAGTGTCCAGAAAGCTGTGATGACAGATTTTTTGTCTGCTGGTAGGCTAAAGGATGAGATCCTCTACTTATCAGTGTCCTTGGGCAAAGCCATTCAAGCAGTCTGAGGCCCCATTAAATATAGCATCTGCTAAATCACTGGCTGGTAGCAAGGGAAAATTCTTTTGGGAGGCATGCTAAAATAAAGTGTTACTGGAGAAATATGTGATGAAGACAACACCAAGGAGATGGTATTTTACAGAGAATGTCAGGAGACCTGTTGAGAATCAAGGTGGAGACTCTGAGCTCCACAATACATGTGTCATTATGGATGAGCCCCCATTCCTATTTTTAAGAGCACGTGTTCTGTTCCCCTTCCCCCTCCTTTTTTTTTTTTTTTTTGTGTTTTGAGGTTTTTTGGGTTTTTTTTTACTTTTGTGGGGGTTTTTTTGTTTGTTTTGGTTTTGTTTGATTTTTGTCTTATTTTTTTTGTTTGGGGTTTTTTTGGTTTTTTTGGGTTGTTTGTTTTGGATTTTTTGGCTTTTTTTTGAGGGTCCAGTTCTCTCACTCACTGGAGTAGTGCAGTGTCCACAAACATTTTTGGTTGCAGGAGCAGACTGACATCCCAGGGGCATAAAACTTGACAATGAGTGGCCTTTCTCTGATCCTTAGTAATACTGCAATCTTTTTGTCCTTGGAAGGCATTGCAACAAAATGTCTCCCCTATATGGGAGCTTCTTTTTAAAGAATATATAATATAAGTATTTTCTGTCAAATTATAGCAATACTGGGGAAGGGTGCAAAAGTTATTGCAGCAAGGACAGATAACATGCACATAAACACAGACAATAAATGTACTTACATAAGCTTCATTTCCTAAGCAAACCAAGCTAAAAAAGATTTAATTACTGTGACTTGGCCAAGAGACACATGAAGCAAAAGCTGCTGAGGTTTTGATTTTATGTCTGGGAATATTTTTTTAATAGTTGTCAGTATGATTTATACAGAGCTTGGAATAGCTGTACATTTTTCAGAACAGTGTTCAAGCCTGGTGCTGGGATACAAGGAGTAACAAAAGTACAGAACAATGAGGAACTTGGGAAGAAACTGAAATCTGAGATGTCGCAAAAATTCTTCCCCCAAAACTTGGGGATCTTGCACAAGGAGTCTCATTGGTTTATAATGCTGTTTTAGTTTTGTTTTCTTTTTTAAACAAAAAAATTTAAAAGTGTTTTCCATGAGCTGGATATATAGATAACATTTTCCTCTCAGAACATGGGCACACATTTTGGAAGGACAAATGATTCTGACAGACCCTGGCAACTGCTTTGTGAACCTGGCACCACTGCCATTTTCACTGCCGCAGGAAAGGCAGTTCGACTGTCAATCAGCCAAGGGCCAGAAAGCACCTTTGTTTGGGACAGAGCTGCTAAGTGTCCAGGGGTGCAGCTGGGACCACCCTTGGAGCCATGACATTTTGGGTGATGACAGCTGCCTGATACCCTGGAAGGATTTGGGGGAACCGTAGTCTTTGGAGGATTATCTGCTATTGAGGGCAGATAAGTGTGCTTTGTGTTGATAGACTATACTGCTGCTTTAAAGCTTTATCAGGAAATGAAGCAGCACAAAACTATGTATATATATTGATATATAGACTTATTTCAGATAGTATCTTGTTCTGAAACAAGGCACTGAAGAACTTGATCTTGATACTTCTTGGTTAACTGCAGACAATTTGTGAAATAAACTACCAGGAGATTCAGAACTTACCCTATTGTGTAGTGTAAGATACTGACATTGACAGTCACTGTGGAGATCTGGGGAGAACAGTAGAAGAGCATGACTTCTCAGAAGCTCTAACAAGAATGTTTTAGCTTAGCTCAAGTAAAACTAACCATGTGCTTGAAGTAACATACCTAAACAAGAGATTGAGGCATTGAGATACACAGACACACCACAGAAAGATCACTGTGATCAATACATGTACCTCAAAAGGCGAGAAAAGGAGATGTAGAATATTTGGACTGGTGTACACTACACAGGACTGTCAGGTAATTTTCATCAGCAGTATCCTGAAAGCAAGTGAGATTCAAATACTGAAGAAGCGGGGAGGCAATAACCAGAGAAGAAACAGCCCTGAGATGCTTTGAAAGCAAATGACAAACCAAGACATTGATAAATGTTTCCAGAGAAGAGAGAGGCCAGATTCAGTGAACGGAAAATGAATGTATTTACCAATTCATCATAGTCCTGTTGCTGATGTTTAAATGAAAACAATGCAATGCTCTCACTAATTTAATTGTGTGTGACTCTAAATATGTCAGAATCAACAATGTGTCCTGTTCATCTGAAACTTCATTTTATCAGATAATTTCTGATGAGCTGTTACTGTGATCAGGGAGATTACATCTTAGCCATGACCTTTTCAGGAATCGATTTTCCTGTAAGCATGAAACAGAAAAAAGTATGTTAACACTTGTCTTTGGTTGCTGAGTCTTGCATACTTTGCCAATAAGGTGTAAGCAAGTCCTAGGGAGCTAAAACTGAAAACTAGCAAAATATTACAAAAAAGAGAAATCTCTTTCTTGCTTTACTTTCCAGAGCTGTAAAAATTTATTTTTTGTGAATTTTAGTTTTTGCAAATGATTATAAAGGTGTGTGAATGACAATAAATCTACATACAGAATGATAATAACTATGTTAATAAACAAATAACACTTATTTGTTTGTAAATAGACTGAAAAAACTAAATCGAAGAAATTAGTCATAAACAACTGATTTTGATTTTCCAATGTCAGTTCACATGTTATATTACACTAGGATGCAAAACAGAGCTATTAGTCATTCAACAAAAAACTATTTGTATGGGCTTTTTTTTTTCCCAACAGCAACAACCCTATTTCACAAATCATTTAAAAGCTAGCCCTGCTTAATCTCAGGCTTAATGAAGTTTAGTTTTGAATTTACGCTGCAAATTGTTTTATTCTATGAAATGGAAGTACTCAAAAAAGACTGTTTTCAGTTTGGAGCGTTCTGTTGTTTTACCTTTTACTATTCATTCCTGATGTATTATGGGAAGACCTACAAAAAAGTCGTAATAACCTTGTATAGAAGTCTTTAATTCATAACCTGATTCCATTAATGCTATGTTGACTGAGCATAGTACATTTCTGAAGGCTTTTGTAAAGCCACAGGCTTTGCTGATGTAGCTCCTGTGAAGCCTGTAATGGGTTTCATGGCAATTCAGGAAAAAACATCCTTAATATCTAAATTTCATTTTCATGGATCTGAAAATGTACAGTTCAGGCTAGTCACAAACTCTATGGACTATGTAAGCTGAATATCCAGCTACAATTATTTTTGTAATTGAAATTGGAAAGAAGATTTCTGTACATGGTACATTGCGGATAGATTGGAGAGTGTTTCTAACCTAAGAAGCTGAGCACTGCTAAATAGGTGGATGTCAATACTCCTGATGATGCTATTACTATTTCATTGTAACATCTATGTTCAAGTTGTGAATACAGATTTTTTTCTATGCATACTTACTCTGGTTTTTGGAGGGTTTTTTTGTTTGGTTTTTTTGTATGAAGTATATGTCTTTAGATATACAGGCTATTCCTCACCAGTTCTTTTTTATATACTTGGTACAACAAACAGCTTATTCACTTATATTTACATGTCAATAATAGTATACATCCAATCACAACATTGTATTATTTTATTGCCAATAGATATCCCTCTTTTAACTGCACTCATACTTAACATGTACATTGATTATTGAGTAGCAGTTAGAAGATAACGATTAAGCATGTCTAGCATAACCTTTAAATACTCTCAAACCCATGCAAGAAACACAAAGTGAGTTCTTAGTGTTAAAAAAAAATCTTCTTATGAAGTGTTCAAATAAAAACTTTAGATAGATTACTTTTCAATGAAAGGAAGAAACCTGTAAGTAATTTATGTTCTCTCTATTCCTCCCCACTTGCAAGGACTAAAAAACTTCACAGGTGTATTTTCTTTCATTTCCTAAGCTATTTATGGCTGTGTTGTTTACTTTACTAGAGCTCTGAGTCTCCACCGGAATCTCTGCTTGTTCATTACATGTTTTCAGATGAGCCAAAACACATTTTCTCAGCACTTTGCCTAACAAAGCAATGTATGAAGTAATCAATGTTATCTTTCTCATCAGGATAGTCTTAAAGGAAATCTTAGTAGTCCTATATGAAGGCTACGGTTAATTGATGCAATTAAATGAGTAAAGGCAGGACTATTTGATCTTGTAATATCCAGTATGATTAAAGCTGATACTGAACATTTATGGGCTTTTGTTAAATCCAATATGCATATATTTGTGTTAAAGATCTTTGATTGCATTTACTTTATTTGACTTGCACAGCTATTCTGCCCCCAACGTTGAGGTGGCCTACATAGTAAGTCGGGGAGGGGGGGGAAGGTATTTTTAAAGTCCTCTAGAGAATGGTATGCTCCTGCTGGGGTGTTTGAAATCAGCTTGCCAGCTTCTTTTGGTGATACTGCTGTCCATCCTAGTCATAAGAAATTTAAATACTTGCTTTAGAAGGGCAATGTCATTAAGCATCTTCAATAAAAGCGCAGTTTAAATGAATAAAAGAAGACTGTGCTGGCTATAGAGAATGTTGGCATATCAAAGAATTGCAGATTTGACAGATATTCCTTTTATAAACTGAGGTTTATGTTCTACTTTGCCTATTTTATAGCTTTAATTTCTAAACTATCCAAAGCAAGCCCTACTAGGTTTGGCTTTAAATTCTGATGCTAGGAGATTTGACTTGCTCTGGTTTATCCAAATATTTTTCGTCTGCTCTATTTTTCATAATGCTGGATTAAAAGCCAACTTCTATACAGAAAACTGTGAGTGATTAGCATCACCTACATCTGTCTGAGATGCTACTTCAGTATGCAGTCACTCAGACTTCGCAAATCTCAGCAAATATTCTGGGAAGCACCTCAAAGTTTGCCCTCAATGCGTCCAGCACAAAATTCATGTTTACATAGCATGACAAAACCTTGCGTACAGCTTGAGATTTTTAAATATTCAGTTATAACCTGTAAAGAGAAGTTATTTTTTCTCTTCTCACTTGAGCTCATGCAGTCAGCCAAGCACAATATTTTAGCTGCTAAAATATTTGTTTTAAGCTGTTTGTTTTCTGCTACGGAACTCAATGTACATATTTAGCGTTACAATAATGAGGCTGATCTCTCAGCAGTAGTACACAGCTCTTGAATTCTCAGCATCATTCAGTCGTTGTTGTAGGGCACATGTAAAAGAAGGGAGAAAAGATGAGACTGCCATCCATTTGAATCTCACCCCAAATCCTAGGGAACACAGCAAGTGCTCAGGTGAAGCCTCCCATCTCCATGCCGAATTGGCTGTGGTGTATAAGACCTGGGCCAAGAGAAAGCAGCAGCACAGGATTCCAGCAGACTTTCACAGGCCACCACTTTGTGATGTACTTCTGACAATTTCCTTGTACCTGAAATCACCATCTGCACTCTCACAGTCAGCAGAAATGTGAGACTTGGTCTACATAATCAAGAGTTGTCTGAACCACACTATGAATAAAGTCTATTCTTTATAAAGACACACATTTGTGAAGCATCACAAGTGCATTGTCAAATTTCCATGTTAGCTGTGGAAAATTAGTACAGGAAACTAGAAAATTAAAATTTCTTTCCTTTTTTTTTTCTTTTTTTTTCTTTTTTTTCTTTTGTTTTGTTGTTTTGTTTGTTTTTGTTGCTGCTTATAAACAACTTGTATTTGTTTATAAGCAGAAAACTTCTAAATATAGGGAGAATAGAACAAGCATATATTTCAGAATCTTTCAGATCAGAAAAGAACTTGAGCTAGTGTTGGAGGAGAGAAGAGAAATTAGCTGTGGAAAGCAGCACAGATCTGTGCTAAGAACTGTTTGCTGTGTTTGTATGGACTCTTGCTATGTTAAGGACTGTTTTGCGGTTTGAAATCTGTACGAAGTTTGAGGATTTTATCATTCTCTTTATTTCACTGTGTGTCCCTGCTGGAAGTTTCTATCCCTCATGCTGTATAACCCATCCCTGATTGGTCCGTGTCTGCAGCACTGTACCATTCCCTTATATGGTATCACCTGCCTCTCTGTTCCCAGTTTTGAAGAATCTTGCCTTGTATGGCTGGGTCTGCCCCAGACCCTTCCCAGAAACCTTCCCAGGGTGCTCCTGGGGTCAGGACCCAGCCCCCCGACCCTATTTAAGTTGTAGCATTTTGAATAAAGCTCTCTCTTCCTCGTGCTTGCCTAGGCAGCGCCAACCTCGCTCCCTGGAGTGTGTCCCTTTCTTTCCCTCCCCCACCTTCCCCTCAGGGCCGCAAGCTAGGAAAACTCCTTTCAGGATTTTCATTCTTCTCTGCAAATTATTCGTATTGCAGAAAACCTAGGGTAAAATCTTCACGTTGTTCCATTAATAAAAGAACAGGAGGTTGGGGTGAAGTATGCATCCCATAAAAAGCATAAAGAAGGTGGCATATAGTGGGCAAACTACGTGTCCTCAGAACTCTGATCCATGCAAGAATTCTCCCCTTAGACAAGATACAATTTATATCCAATAAGATAGGAGTGAGATCAGCCCATTTACTGTTAATAATGTTAGAAATGGGGATAGAATATGGCTAAATCAGAGGAATCTGAACATTTATCAGGTGTTCTAGCTACCAGTGGATTCATTTGTTAGAGAATCTGCTGGCCAGAACAATGCAAGCAGATAGGCAAAAGCAACTGTTGCACATGAGGCTTTTAAAAATTACCTTCCAAATAAAACTGTTGGCACGCAGTAAAATTAAATATATAAATAAAAATGCATAGCAAAGCATTAATACAGGTGCAAGCTCCAATGTTCATGCAGGTAATCAGAGAGCTAAGCCATGGACTCTCAAGCAAGAAAGGAAGTTTATTTTGGGAACACTACACAGCTGCCAGAACTCACAGCTGGATGGTCAAAAACACACAGGCTGCAGGTTTTCTTGGCTATATATATCAAAGGGCTTTAGACATGCCTTGTGCTGCCTTCTGAGCCATTCCTTTTCCCTCCTTCTCTTCCCTTCCTCCACTTGTGAGGAAAGGAATGCTTCTTTGCTTCTTCTCAGATAAGGGTTATCTGCCCTATCTAGCTTAGCCTGGAAACAGCTCTGAGGGAAAGGCAAAGAGTGGTTGTTCTCACACATTCTCTCAACTTTTCTTTTAGCCAT
This sequence comes from Scytalopus superciliaris, assembly GCA_013400415.1. Lineage (NCBI taxonomy): Eukaryota > Metazoa > Chordata > Aves > Passeriformes > Rhinocryptidae > Scytalopus > Scytalopus superciliaris. The sequence goes on from VXBX01005589.1 coordinate 368,609, forward strand.
GCAGGGTCCCCTCAACCCCTACACAGGCTATAAGATGAGACTGGTTTTTTGGGTTTAGTTTTGGTGGGTTTATTGAGAAAAGGTGAAGGCATTTACCAAACAACAGAAAATGCAACGGAATTGCCTTAGTTTCCTAATGTAATTTCAAGTTACCTCACCTATCCTTTAGGATCTGATACTCACAACAGGGATTTTTTTACTACTAGGGCTGTGTGTGACAAAGTTTTAGCCACCCCTATGTGAGAAGTGTCTGTTAGATTTTAACAGAAAGTGAGTACATTAAAAAGCCACATCTCAAAATGTCAAGGGAAAGCTCTCTTTTCAATCCAATTCTGTTCATTGCTCTCTGCCTTCTTTCCCTTCTCATTTTCACCTTTCTATTCTCTTCTCCATTTTATCTGAACTGAAATTAAAATTTGTCTATGAGTAGCAAAAAAGTTACTACCTCCTTCAAGAGGTGGTTCACAGAAAATCGTTATTTTGGAAATTATTTCTATGACAAGAACACTTCTCTTATCCTCCTTTCTATTTTGAAGGCCCAAAAGATGAATTTATGCCACATATTCCTCTCAAAAGCTAAGCTACCCTGTAGTTTCTAAGTAAATCACATCAGCATTCTACACTTCTGCCAAGAACCAGACTTAGTCCCAGGTAAAGGATAATTAAACATTACTGTTGATGATGATGACTGGATTGTCTAGTTCTTATCAAAGTGATATCCAGTCATATTAAAGCACAATTTTGGGTAGAAAAATTACAATGGGAGATGCATCCTTTAACTTCAGGACCATATTAGATTCATTATTCTGCAGTCATGGTCATGTTGGTTGATTTTTTTTCACGAGCTAATGTACTGTTAATAAGGTGTCAATTACTGATGCAAGCAAACAGGGCAAAGAATAATGTTTCTAATTGCTGTAATTATCACCTAAGTGCAATTATCTACTCCTGCTGAAATAAATCACTTCAGGATTCAAAGCTATCTTCTTGCCTTTTTTTAAAATTATTATTATTATCATAGCTGCCTTTTAAAATACCTCATCATTTTTCTTTTTCTGTATTTTTTTTAAATCGGTGAGCAAGAAAAAAGCTAGTCCCCTTCATTAGTGAACAGAGAGAACTCAATATGCATTCAGTTATGATTATTGTTTTCAATAGGTTCTTAAGTAAACTATTAAACATTTCCATTCTCTTTCCCTACTTCTCCTTCAGTCTACCCTGAAGGATTCCTCCTGAAAAGACATAATGAATTGTCTACAGACCCTATTTTTTATTTTGTTTTAATTTAAACTAACTGAACTGAAACCATGGTCTTTCTGCCATCTAATTATGCTTAGTAAGTGAATACTATCATGAACTCGAAAGTAATACCGGTTTTAATAGGAGAACATCTAGGATTCTCCTACTTAAAAGCTTTCTGAGAACAGACACCATACAGATACAGAAAAAGATCACTGAGAAACCTCTTCCTTCAAACGTTGAGAAATTTGGATTAAAATGCAGTTTGCTTGCCAACGAAGAAACAATTATAAAGACTGCTAAGAAGAAAAAGAGCCCAGGTAGATTTTGTGGAAGCATATGATTTGTGATACACGACATGGTGCCAGAGAAAGGTGCATTTCTGACTTCATTATCCTCTTCTGACTGAGGTTGTGTTGACAGAGGTCTCCCAATTAGCCTGAAGAAGACTTAATGAGGTAGCATTCAAGAAGGCAAAGTGTTTCTGGAAGCATCTGACCATAAGGTGCTCATTCCCTGCCTCTAATTGGGACAGAGCATCCTCCCTATACTGACCACCTTCACCAGCAAAAATTGAACCCACAACAGTCTCTCCATGCTCATGATGTAAACTCCAACTACTTACTGATGGCAAAACTTTATCTTTCAGATCACACTTTCCCCTGACTTCAGTGTGTATCTAACACCCCTGAAAAATCTGAACCTTCCCAGAATCTGGCTATTTCTTTCAAATATATACTCCTGTCACAAGCATCAGCCTCTGGCAAACAATTCACAGAACCAAACCTTTCTTGCCTATTTCCCTCATGTTTTCAGTTTTACTGCTGCTTTCATTAACTCCTCATTGCATACTCTGACCATACAATTTTTGCAAGGCTAAAAAGGTGAAAGGACTTTCCCAGTTGCATTATTCCTTCTGCAACAATCTGGGTCTGCCTGTGTTATGTGTGAATACAAAGTGTGGGGAACCAGCAGTAAAATAAGCTTATCTCACAGAGTGCAGAAAAGATGTCTGAAGAGATGAAAGAGATTGTTATTTCTTACTATGTCCCTCTGTCTTTCCCTGTCTTGGATACTTTTCTAAGGACAGCTGTTTAACTCTTCAAGTGGTCTGTGACTTTTTTTTCCATGACCCCTTTTTGGCTATCTTTTCATAGCTCTACTCACTTCCTAAAATAGACCCATTACCACAGAACAGAGAGTGAAACAAAGATATCAAACACTGATCTAAGATGCACAGACCAACAACAGCATTGGGGAAATCAAGGTTAGAGGCAGTACACACTAACAGACATCAGTGGTCATATTACAGAAGTTGGTGATTTTCCATCACTGTTGATTCATGTTGCAGACATACTTCAGGGCCATTTGGCACCAATTCTCATGCCTAACTTATGGTTGCATATGCCTCTCATCCACCCTGGAGATGTTTCTGGCCTTGACCAATTTTTCAGCAGTTTGGTGGAGGCTTCTGCACTAATCAGTCTCCCTAGAAAGTGAAGGAGTATGAACATGAAGAATGAAGGTTAAATTTTTTAACCTGTCAGTTCTAAGTCATATGGTGGTGATGTGAGATGTGATAACAAGAGTCTAATTATTCCAATAATAAAGGGGAAATAAAACAAGATCCAGAGAATCTCACAGGTTGTCACAAGAATTTAGCTTTCTGTTCACCTCCAAAATGGCAAAAAGTGGAAAAACAAAGTCACCGAGTCTGTTTGGTGAAAATAAACAGGAGTTATTACATGGATACTTTCTCCTGGGCTCTTAAAGAAATAACCAAATTAATTCTTGACCTCATTTCACAAAAACATGTAGTACCAGTCTTACAAAAACTGAAGGGTCAGGACGTTCTCTAAAAGTCTTTGATATAGTGTATAAAAGCTACAGCACAGCCTGCAAAATAACTATTGGGCTAAAAATTATGACAATTTATTCAAGGAAAAGTCTTGGAAGGGAAAATGAAGTTGTTGACTTTGGTAAAGAAGATCCCGAGTTGCAGATCACCTGAACTTGGATAGTAACACAGAATACACATTTGGTTGTCTTCTTCCCTTGCCATCGCCCTTGCCATCTTACTGGCACCTGCTGGAAAGTCTCCAGGACCTCCTGGAGACTTGCCCTGCTGCAGTATATGAATATTCTTATATAACCTGAAGCAACCTGACAGGGTAAATACAAGTGATAGAAATTTGTTCACCATGGATGGCTTGAAGACACAAGGCCAAGAATTTAAGGTAATTTACTGCCATTTATCATGCTGAGAAAGTGAAAGAAAGGAGATATTTCTATAGATAACATATTCTTAGCTGTGTTGAGAATTGAACAACAGAGGTTACTTTTCTTGTGGAAGTACTGAAGTTTCCAGTTCTGGTATTTTCTAAAATGAAATATTTAAAGGTCTAGAAATAATTGCCCTGTGTACAAGAAATATTGACTATTACTGAAAAAAGAACCATCATAGATAATCAGTCCATTTTGCAAGTTAAATGAATGGATATGAAATGGAAACGAATGGATATACTGTCTAAATAGATGTGTTACTGTTCCATACAAGTTATTACTCTTTTAAATTAATTGTTAAGTGAAGCCTCCTGGTACTGGACCAGAACAAAATAGCAGTTGTTTAACAGGTTGAAACAACTCCCATTGAATCCCTACCACTTATCTCTTTTGAAATAAGTAACCCAACTTGTTAAAGCAGATGTCAGCTACTGTGAATTAAGGGACTATTGAAAGGTCTTGATGGTCTCCTGAGGTCAGTTGTTTATGGTTTAATGATGATGAATAATACAGAAAGTAGTTACTCTGAAACTGAATCTGACCCATCTTAGTCAAAAATATAGGAAAACTCCTGAAGAATGAGAGTCTCATGAACTTGTTCCTGACTCCATGCTACTCTTGCCAGGCTAAACAGCTATGCCTTGGGTAATATGATAGCAACCTTTCAAGCATACTGACAGTGTAATGGATTTCTTTTGATGGAGTGGTTATGAAATGAAAAGAAAACAAAAAAAATCTGTAAGGAATTGAATTCAAGGTTAACTAACACAACCTTTTCAATGAAATTTGGGGAAAAATTAGAAAAAGTTAATTTTAGATCAATTTAAAATGAATGTATTTAAAAAAAAAACACTCTGTTACTTCTAAGGTATTTAAAACATTTTTACTTGCAATGATTATGGTGAAATTTATCTGAGAAAAGGGACTTCATCTACTGCCTGTAAATTAACACCTGGGGCCACAAGTTCTGCAGCAGGAGCTGGTGCAACAGGACAAGAGTTTCCTTTTCTTCACATCAGGAAATAGAATTAGGACACAGATGGCATTACAGCTCCCTGTGTGGTACTGATACTGCCTTGTGGGGAAGGGTTGGTTCTGCCACCAGCACTCAGCATGAGGACAGGGCAGCCACAGCACAACAAGGAAGCCATCTGGTGCTTCTTCCCTTCTGAACTGCGGGGAAAAGTTACCAGAGTCTCCATGAATGAAGAAAATTTGAGAAGGCTCCTGATGAAAAATGTAGGGCTTTCCAATAGAGTGTGATAATATTCAGTCAGAATTGTAGAATCATTTCGGCTGGAAAAGACCTCTAAGAACATTCAGTCCAATCAAAATAAAAGCTCTGCCATGTCTTCTCCTAAACCATGTCCCTAAGTGCCACATCCACATATCTTTACATATTTTAAATACCTCCAGGGATTGTATCTCAACCATTTCCCTGGGCAGCCTATTCCAGTGCTTGAAAACTCTTTAAGTGAATAAATGTTTCCTAATATTCAATCTAACCCCCTCTACCCTCAGTGCAACTTGAGGCCGTTTCCTCTTGTCTTATTTGTTACTCAGAAGAAGAAATGTCATCAGAAGGCTCAGTTAAATAGGAGACAGCCACAAGAAGATTTCAGATGGTGCAGGGCTAAGGCTCAGAGGGCCTGCAAAGCTTGACTTCTTTTACTCTACCACCACATCCTCTGACATAATCTGCCAGCCAAAAAAAAAATTAACCTTTAGGTCAGTCTCACAGACTGGCAGAGCAGAATTGGCAGTGAAATCTGCATGGCAGCAAGAGTTTTCATGGAGAAAAGTTTTTATTACTCAATTGGGTCCTTCACAGGTTATTTCTTGATTTACATTGATGGGAAAAACACAAGTGTGGTATTTTGGATTAACAGATACTAATTTTCTACAGATTAGAACTAAGGGACTTGTGGGTATTTTTCTTGCTGTGTTAGTGAGAGGGATAAATGAGGCCATGCACACCTTACAGCAATATCCCAGTAGGGTGGAACCTTAAACAAGATTAAGAAGACACTCATTGAGAAAATAACACTGTGACCAGAGAAGTTGTTTTGCAATGCAAATACAAAAATTTATCGGTATCCAATTGGGAAAAAAAATTACTGATGAGACAGTTATATTAGCCATCTATTGTTGTTGTTAGGCTTTTAATTTGCCTTGTAATCTACATCTACTCTATTAATTAGATGAATAAAAATTGATTGTATTATGCATTAGAGAACAATCTAGTTTTAACTAGAATGGGCATGTTGTTGTTTTCTACATGGTTTATTATTATGTTTTGGACTGGTTGAAGATTTGTTGTTGTACTCCTATTGGAAAATGCCATTCTCTGACAAAAAGGAAATTAAACATTGGCATGAGGATTATTTATGACCACTGAGCGCTAAACTGATAAAGACTTTCAGAAGCCATTTCACCTGTAGAGTTCAGGTGATGTCTCATTAAATAGCACAGACTTTAGAAGTAATATGGTGGCATAATCACTTTAAAATTCCCATGTTAATTAAAATCTTGCTTTTTTTTGCACTGTATGAAGTTACTTTCAAAAGTACAGTAGCACACTCTACCTTAGAGCTATTGCAACTTTCAAAACAATGTGTCTTTTTCAATTGCTCATATCTTACACTGAGAGACTCCCTTTATTTTGCAATCTATTGGCTTGCACAGCTCCTTCAGAGCCTATGTAAAGCAGGGTACTTCTGGACTTCAACTGCATGATCAACTGCACCTCTGGAAGACATCTGCTTTCTCATGGAAGCAGTCATATTTTTTCTGTTTTTAAAGAAAAGATGATTGTGAAAAATCACAGGCTTGCCAGTATTATGACTCTACTTTTGTGTGCCATACAACTCATTTGAACTTAACTCACTGACAAAGCATTAGATCCAAAATTTAGATGTTCCAAATAGCAATGAAACAGTGAACCAAACCTGTTTTGCAGTATCTTCCTTTATGAAATGCAATATATTTATATATATAAATATTAATTTCTAGATGGCTACCCTAAAGAGGAAATGATTTACAGATGGAGGAAAAACTCAGTGGAGGCTGCTGACCAGAAATCTTGGAGACTCTATCAGTTTGACTTTATGGGTCTCAGAAATACTTCAGAAATTGTGAAAACCTCTGCAGGTAAGAATGATGCAAATGGTAAAGGTTTTTCTGGAAATCATATTATTTAAAAATATTTATTCCAGTTTTTCTTTCATTTGATTGCAAGTTGATTTCAATGTATACCAATGTTCATATTAAAATCTATAAAGTGCAGACTTCAAAAATACTGGCTTTGTCTAGATTTTTGATAACTTCTCTAGTCTTTTAGTAATTTCACAAACTGAGGTACTNGAAAAATGTAGGGCTTTCCAATAGAGTGTGATAATATTCAGTCAGAATTGTAGAATCATTTCGGCTGGAAAAGACCTCTAAGAACATTCAGTCCAATCAAAATAAAAGCTCTGCCATGTCTTCTCCTAAACCATGTCCCTAAGTGCCACATCCACATATCTTTACATATTTTAAATACCTCCAGGGATTGTATCTCAACCATTTCCCTGGGCAGCCTATTCCAGTGCTTGAAAACTCTTTAAGTGAATAAATGTTTCCTAATATTCAATCTAACCCCCTCTACCCTCAGTGCAACTTGAGGCCGTTTCCTCTTGTCTTATTTGTTACTCAGAAGAAGAAATGTCATCAGAAGGCTCAGTTAAATAGGAGACAGCCACAAGAAGATTTCAGATGGTGCAGGGCTAAGGCTCAGAGGGCCTGCAAAGCTTGACTTCTTTTACTCTACCACCACATCCTCTGACATAATCTGCCAGCCAAAAAAAAAATTAACCTTTAGGTCAGTCTCACAGACTGGCAGAGCAGAATTGGCAGTGAAATCTGCATGGCAGCAAGAGTTTTCATGGAGAAAAGTTTTTATTACTCAATTGGGTCCTTCACAGGTTATTTCTTGATTTACATTGATGGGAAAAACACAAGTGTGGTATTTTGGATTAACAGATACTAATTTTCTACAGATTAGAACTAAGGGACTTGTGGGTATTTTTCTTGCTGTGTTAGTGAGAGGGATAAATGAGGCCATGCACACCTTACAGCAATATCCCAGTAGGGTGGAACCTTAAACAAGATTAAGAAGACACTCATTGAGAAAATAACACTGTGACCAGAGAAGTTGTTTTGCAATGCAAATACAAAAATTTATCGGTATCCAATTGGGAAAAAAAATTACTGATGAGACAGTTATATTAGCCATCTATTGTTGTTGTTAGGCTTTTAATTTGCCTTGTAATCTACATCTACTCTATTAATTAGATGAATAAAAATTGATTGTATTATGCATTAGAGAACAATCTAGTTTTAACTAGAATGGGCATGTTGTTGTTTTCTACATGGTTTATTATTATGTTTTGGACTGGTTGAAGATTTGTTGTTGTACTCCTATTGGAAAATGCCATTCTCTGACAAAAAGGAAATTAAACATTGGCATGAGGATTATTTATGACCACTGAGCGCTAAACTGATAAAGACTTTCAGAAGCCATTTCACCTGTAGAGTTCAGGTGATGTCTCATTAAATAGCACAGACTTTAGAAGTAATATGGTGGCATAATCACTTTAAAATTCCCATGTTAATTAAAATCTTGCTTTTTTTTGCACTGTATGAAGTTACTTTCAAAAGTACAGTAGCACACTCTACCTTAGAGCTATTGCAACTTTCAAAACAATGTGTCTTTTTCAATTGCTCATATCTTACACTGAGAGACTCCCTTTATTTTGCAATCTATTGGCTTGCACAGCTCCTTCAGAGCCTATGTAAAGCAGGGTACTTCTGGACTTCAACTGCATGATCAACTGCACCTCTGGAAGACATCTGCTTTCTCATGGAAGCAGTCATATTTTTTCTGTTTTTAAAGAAAAGATGATTGTGAAAAATCACAGGCTTGCCAGTATTATGACTCTACTTTTGTGTGCCATACAACTCATTTGAACTTAACTCACTGACAAAGCATTAGATCCAAAATTTAGATGTTCCAAATAGCAATGAAACAGTGAACCAAACCTGTTTTGCAGTATCTTCCTTTATGAAATGCAATATATTTATATATATAAATATTAATTTCTAGATGGCTACCCTAAAGAGGAAATGATTTACAGATGGAGGAAAAACTCAGTGGAGGCTGCTGACCAGAAATCTTGGAGACTCTATCAGTTTGACTTTATGGGTCTCAGAAATACTTCAGAAATTGTGAAAACCTCTGCAGGTAAGAATGATGCAAATGGTAAAGGTTTTTCTGGAAATCATATTATTTAAAAATATTTATTCCAGTTTTTCTTTCATTTGATTGCAAGTTGATTTCAATGTATACCAATGTTCATATTAAAATCTATAAAGTGCAGACTTCAAAAATACTGGCTTTGTCTAGATTTTTGATAACTTCTCTAGTCTTTTAGTAATTTCACAAACTGAGGTACTAAGTTGATATGGCTGTTATACACTTGAAGTTACTATATGATTCTCATTCCTCATCTAAGTTTATTAGGCCATTCGTTCTCATTGAATGCATTTTCACAATAAATTCAAAAGAAAGATTTTATATACAATGGTAGGTTAGTGAAATTAGATGCTTTCAATACTAGTTAGTCATTCAGCCACAAGTTTAATATTTGTCCTAATATTTCAAAGGTGCTCTTTATTTCTCAGTCAATAAATGCCTTTACTAGTGACCCTGCCAATTGACTGTAATTAAAGTCTAATCATGCCTATTTTATTTCTTCACAAATCTTGCAGTTTCTTATAATAACAGTAACATAGAGAAAAATAAAGGTGCCAAAATAGAATAAATTACTTGAACTGGATAAATTCTTATAAAATTCACACAGTATCTAAACTTTATACATGACTCTGCAGTAATCTCCATGATCACCACTTGATCATTCTCACATTGCTGGAAACAACCTTCTTAATTGTTAGTAAATTTTTGAAAAATCCACTATGTTTATTTTATTCAAAATGCAAGCAAAGCTGAGTTCTTACTTATGAAACACTGTGAATAATATTAATCATCAAAAATTATAAATCTGTGAAACTACTGCTGTTGGGTCACGGCCCACCCAGTAACATCAGCAATGCATTCTCAGGACTGGATAGGAATTTTTATAATGAACAGCCATTAAAACTTTAGTGAATATTTTGAGCTGATGGTTCAGCAGAACAAAATGTTGCAAACAGCACACAGGTAAAGTTCTGTTATGGATACAAAACCTTACAGTCTCTAAGTTTCTCAGGAATTCAGATTTCCCATAAACTAAATCAGGTTTTTGCAGATAACAGTCAGGTACAAAATAACAAATCATTAAAGGATCTGTGTATCTGGTTTAACCGCAGTGGCAGCTCCGGCCTGTGCAGCTGCTCACTCTCTTTCTCTGGTGGGATGGGGAAGAGATTTAGAAGAGTGAGAAAACTCGTGGGTTGAGATAAAGACAGTTTGGCAGGTAAAGAAAAGCTGTCCACACAAGCAAAGCAAAACAGGGAGTTCATTCACTGTTTCCCAATGACAGGCAGGTATTCAGCCACCTCAAGGAAAGCTGGGCTCCCTCACAAGCAGCGGTGACTTGAGGAGACAAACACCATCACTAAGAATATCCCCTCTGTCCCTTCTTTCCCCCCCAGCTTTATATGCCCAACATGATGCCATATGGTCTGGGACATCCCTGTGGTCAGTTGGGGTCAGCTGTCCTGGCTGTGTCCCTCCCCCAGCCTCCTCACTCATGGGGTGGGGTGAAGAGCAGAAAAGGCCTTGAATTTGTGCAAATGCACCTCAGCTATAATGGAATTACCCCTGTATTACCAACACTGTTTCCAGCACAAATCCAAAACACAACCCCACTCTATCTACTATGAAGAAAAGGAATGCTACCCCAGCCAAAACCAACACAGGAGCCCAGTGGAAGGGATGGTAAGGATAGCAGAGAAAGACCAGTTCCTTCTGCTTTGCTTACATCAGAAGTGATGCCGTCCTGAGCTTGCACCAAGAAGTGCTAAATAGGCATGCAGGAACAATTACCAAGTCAGCCATATTAAGATATTGACAGTGTCTTGATAAATCTATTAAACTCTTCCTTTGTCAGGATAAAACCATATTTATAGAGGTCTTATTCAAGTAAGTGAATGGATAATGTGGAACAAGGAAAAATCTGTTTCCTATGCTCTTTTTAGAAAATGCCCAGCTCTTATAAGATCAATGAGCTGGCACAATATTTTTTCTATAATTGGTATTGCTTTTTCTGCTCACCTATGTTTGTGAGTGTGAAGTCCAATAGCAGTGTTGAACTGAGTTTACTGAAACTGTGTGATATTTCTATTCTCCTAAAGGCATCATAGTGGCAGAAATATGTTTGAAAATAGTTTATTCAAATATTAAAAAAAAACAAACAACACACCAAAAAACCCTATCAGGAGACTGTGGAAAGTAACTTAGAAGAAACAATGTGAAATGTATAGATCAGATTGTCATCTGGTGTCATTAGGTTAGAAAAATGGATTGTGCATTTTACCAGATATCTGATAAGGGGCTCATAGTTAACAGATATATGAGAGATGTGGAAAATAACACCCTGACTTTGCATATGGACCTGAGTTTGCATAAAATAGACTATATTTTTTTATGCTATGGTTTGAGGTACTTTCAAGGACAGATTTTCTGAATATCAAAAATATTTGCTGTCAGGAGGAAACCCAGGGCCAAAACTTGAAAAAAACAGGTACATTGAAAAACCTTGAGTGTGCAGCATTCTATAGAGGAAGGACTCCCAAAAATGGAGGGAGTGGGCAGGACACAACCCACCTAGGACTGTACAATGTATGTCAGGCAAAATTTAAGGTAAATCAGTGACTACCTGCTGCAAGTGTCTAAGTATATGTGAACTAGTAGAATAAAGAGGCATCTGTGCTCTGATACATGCCTGTTTATGGAGTTAAAGCCTTATCCAGAAAGTGTGAGAATTAGGAAGCTGCTGTTTTCTAACATTTGGACAATCTCTGATAAAGGGGACATGCGAACTGCTGCTTACAGGTGTCACATCTGCTTTACAGCTATGCCATGGTGGGCTACAGGTGGTCATAAAAGGAATGCCAGGTTCTGTCATGGAAGGTCTGTAGCACTTTTACACTCAAGCTGCCTGAAGAGGGAGACTGCACTGAGCCTGCCCCTAGGACGCTATGTATGGGTATAGAACTCGCCCCATACAGGACTCCCTTCGAATTTATGCTGCTCCCCAGAGAGATCACTACCCACCAACCGGCCTCTGGGTCTGTCTGGGGCCCCTCTGAGCCACACAGGAGCCTGTAAGGGCCCCAGCAGCCACCATCCCTTTGCAGACTCAGGACAGAAAGGAAGGGCAGCATTGTGCAGAGTACTGAACAGGGGATCATTTGGACTAATGAGATGGAGTTAGGAAAAGGGAAGCAGGCAGGTTACCAACAGCAGCTTTCTGACAAAAAGAGGCACTAAACATCATCTCTTCCTCCCAAGGGAAATTATGGAAACTCCTATTAGTGAGGACATGTAAAAGCAAACTAGGCAAAGCATGAGAAAATGTACTGCAGGGAGCAGTCCTACACTAACAGGAGATGGATTCAAAACCCTAACTTATTTTTTTGCTTCTGGCTTACACCTTTCTGCTCTTTTATGACAGTATTACTTCTCACTGAATTATATGTTCATCTATATAATGTGAGAGCTGCTGCAGTGCTACCTTCTTGTGTCCAGTTTGGGGATCTTCTTCAGCCATGTTCTGGCTCTAATGAAGAGGTTACACTGGCCACAGGACAACATGCTGCTGCTGTTTCAGCACTTGCATTAAGTCCTTTCTTGATAGTAATTTTCACTACAGAATTGCTAGATTTACTGCTCATCAGAGTTCTGCTATTTGGTATTTTCTTCAGTCTTCCTAAATTTTTGCAGACATCTAAATAACCTTTATGTTAATCTACAAATATTTCAGAGGTACCTAAGTAGGAAGCCAGCTGTCACAGAGTGTATTTCTGAAATAAGCTAATGAGAAAGGTTGTCATGTCTGGCATTGAACCATCAGTGATTTAAAGCATTGCCACAGTGGTGTGCTTTACACTTGCAAGAAGACTGTCTCCACAATCGTCTGACAGCCAGGTAAACTCTTCATTGCCATCTCTAAGAGGTGCAGAGTTTTTTTCCTGAAGATTTTTGGTTTTTAAATTCTCTGCTAAGATACAAGCAGCAAAATAAATACCTACTGCATATGGAATAAACAGCAGAGATCACTGTGCTGATGCTGTGATCATGAACCTTTATCTTATACCCTCAGTAAGCCCTCACTGTCAGGTGATACAAAATTAATTCACAAGTACTGAAAAAATTCCCCGGTGGCCATCTGGCAAGATACTCAGACACTATAGCTCAAATACTTGCTACAATGTCAAATAAGGCTGACAAATATAATTAAAGTAGAGGGAATACTAAGCCACCTGGCATTGAGCTGTGAAAAAAGGACAAACTGCATGTAAAGAGAAAATTCCGACTTTAAAACTGCAATTGAGCCAATAGAAAGGTGACCCAGACAATGAGAGAAAGGAGAACCCCATCCTTTAAAGCATTCTGTGTGTGTTTGCAGTAAATTTCAGGTTTCTGAGTCCTAGACCTTCCAAATAAACTTGAGGGAGTAACAAAAGCAAAGACCAAGAAAAAAAATGAAAAGGTCAACACACTCTCAGGGAGAGAAAATGATGCTCATGTGCCTAGCTCTTCTACTAGATGAGCAAAGAACAGCTGACCTGAGAAAGCATTTCAAAATAGTCACCTCTGCTTACATTGTGGTTAAATGCTCCCAGATCACTTAGCTGTAGGAACAGAGAGCCCACAAGTACTCACAGAAGATGAGCCAGACTGGCCAGTGCCAGTCCCAGGCTAGTCAGCAGTCCAGTCATCATTCCATCATCCATGTTGAGGGAGCAGGATCACCACCCAGCCCAGCCATCAGACTGACAAGGCAAGGCCAGGGTTGGCAGCAGGCAGCTGAGCCCCTCAGCTTGAGGAAAGGTTGCAGGAGGAATGGCAGAGAAGGATGGTCACAGAGCAACTGGAGCCTGTGGGTGCACTCAGGATCTTGATGAGTGGAAAAAATTGCACAAAATGCCAGTGTGCTGAATGTGGTTGTGTCTGTGCATATTTGGTTTTAATTATCTGATTCACTCTCTCATGTACCAGCTAGCTCATCTGACAACATTTATGTAATGACTGTTTCGAAAACTTTTCGGTTTTAAAGTCAGTGACATTTTTAATGTCCCACTGAATCCTGATGACACATCAGAGAGTGCTTGTCATCTGTGTGTTCTTCCCAGGACAAATGTGAATTTGGGGAATGTTTTTCTTCAGATGCTTAATTCATTAGAATCCGGCACACACTACCTCAACTGACTGTGCTGCACAGACTGTCTTTAACTAGATGGTGTCCTGAAGCAGATGGGTGGAGACTCAGAAAAATGCAATGCTTCATTTGAAAACAGTGTCTTATTTTCACTTACCTGGCATTGCAGGAGCTTTGCCTCTCCATCCAGGGTATCATATAGTCTCAATTGCTTTAATAACTAGGCTTTGGTTTACAGGTCTCAGCAGACATCTGCTCTGGGCTCCCATGATTTCAAACAGTGTCCCCTCCTCTTCCAAATACTGTCCCCACCTCCCTTTATGCTGTCCTGCCTGACTCCTAATGTGAGTGCAGAAGGGAAGAATGAGAATTTGGTTTTTTTTTTTTTTTTCTTAACCTGGCACAAATGAAGTGACAGCTGGAATCCAGCATCTCAAAACATGCTTTCCCCTGGTGCTAGACAATATTCCTGTGTGTGGACAGAGTCTGCTAACGCTCGCCGAAGAGATAAAACAGAAAATTATTTTGTTGGGAGAATTCTGCATTACTCTACTCTCTGGCTCTTCAGCTCACACATACCTCCCCTGGCCTTTAGACACTTCCAGATACAACTCCTTGTCATGGTTGTTTTTTTCTTTCCTTTGTATCAGCCTCTGCTGGCTACCGTTAAACAGGCACACAAGCACACTGTACTGGCACTTGTAACCTAGTTTTCACTCATCTTTTATTTCTTATCTGCAGCTTTCTCCATATTTTCTTCCTTAATGAAATCCATCAGATCCAGTACAAGAGCATAAAATCCCATTTAGGACTTTAAATAGGTTGAAAACCCTACTCAGTACTTGAAAATAAAGCTGCGTACTGGCCCACAGAATTGACCTATAACATATGCAATGAATTCACTCCCTTATTTCCCTTGTTCATTTTTCGTTGTTCAATGTGAAATATAACTCAAATAACATCTTTAAATCCAGAAGTTTTATACCATTTAAAATTACTTTTGTGTGCAGTGCCAAATAAACAGCCTGGATTTGAATTCACTCTCATTCTTTGGCTTCTTTCAGAGGAACAGAATAATATTGTAGGTCCTTTGCATCTGCAGTCATCTCTGGAATGAGGGAACAGTGTCGGACTTATTTTTTGACAGTAAATACCAATTTATGTGAAAACATAAAATAACCTGTTTAAAAGAAGATTTAGCAATAATCCTTTTGTAAATAGAGTTTTTATCTCTGATAGAGCATTTGGAATAAAGCAAATCCCATTTTAGCAGACATAATCAACAGTATTGACTTTGGAAAGATATTCAGATGTCAAATAGCAATCTATCAGAATGCGTGTTTTGAAAAACTCAGAGTTTTTCTAAGAGAAATTTCTATTTTTATTTTTAACAGCAATTCATATAATAGAGTCTGATGACTTTGTCATTAGCCACTCAGGTTAGAAATTTAATAATAGATAGGCCATTGCTAATAATACTTCTAGTCTATTAAAGTGTTTTCCTATGATTCCTCTCCATACTTTGTAAGTTCAACAGAACTGCAGATACAACTGGTTTCATAGCTATGCTTTGCCTTCCAGAGACAAATGTTTAGTGTTCTTTGTATATATAGATCCTTACTGCTGAAAATGGTGAGAGAGATAAGAAATAAGGTAATTTTACTTAGTGGTAAAGGCAAAAGTAGAAAAAAAATGGACAGTGGAAGACTTGAAGACAGGTCTTCACCTGCACCTTTTTATTAAGGGAAAATTTCAGTAGGAAGTGATTTTCCCCTAAAAAAAATATCCTGTTGTCCTCATTAAAGGCCCCCAAATTGTCCTTTCTAAATATTTTCATATTGTATGGAAACCTGTAATATTTTTCTTCACCTGATGCTTATGTCTTATAGTTCCTTATTTTGGAAGATATTTATGTGTCTGACTTTAAGAGTTTCCTGAATTAATGTCCTC
The DNA here is from genome assembly GCA_013400415.1 of Scytalopus superciliaris. Classification (NCBI taxonomy): domain Eukaryota; kingdom Metazoa; phylum Chordata; class Aves; order Passeriformes; family Rhinocryptidae; genus Scytalopus; species Scytalopus superciliaris. Next base: position 384,502 of record VXBX01005589.1, read on the forward strand.
ATTCACTCATCCAGTGGCAACACTGTGTCACTCTTCTTTGTACGCGAAGTCCTGATCTCATGCTCCCTTCTGCTGGAGCTGCATATTTTCATTCTAGGATAACTTACCAGGACAGGAGGACAATAACATTGATTCTGTTCTCTAGTAGCTGTAACCCAGACCTTGGGATTTTGACCTGACCTCTCCTCTGAGCTTGAAAGTGTGATTGAATATTTAATAGCAGTATGAAGAACTGGAAAACCCCCTACCAGAATGTAACACAAATGCTTGCCAAATGACTTGCTTGAGAGGTAGGGACTTTGGTGTCTCATGTCCTAGTGCTTTTACCAGTAGATCACAAGGTAAAAAACAAGTCTGGAATTGCTCCCACATTTTTCTAGGAAAAATATTTTGGTTTCTTACTTCTTAAGAACAGAGTTGTGAATTCTTCATAGCAACAGAGGCCTCCCTAGCAGTCACTTCTCCTCATCTGCACCTTTTTCTGCCCAGTTTAGATGACACTGTGGTAAGCTGGTAACTTTTAGGGATTCATTCTGAGATGCCCATCTCCCTCACTTGCTGCAAAAAATTTCTTTTGCCATGGCAAAATTAGGTCTGTGAGGATATTTGTGTGGCAAGGCTTTGCCAAATAAGAAGTCACATTGCCAAGTATACGATACCCAGGCCTTTAGAATAAAACCTTGATCTGCAGGGCTATATTTATAAAGACAGTAACAGGCTGTCGAGGTGGCTAAAGCAGTAGGTAGGGAGGGAAGTATTTCCGTAGAAAAGACACCATGATTGCAGTCAGGATGGCTTTACAAGTGTCTTTAATACATAAAATATAAAACAAAATTGGATCAATACATTGTATTGACTTCTAATTAGGTGCACAATGTAGACAGAGTCCTTTGACTCAAATTATGAAACATACCTTGAGATATTCTGTCCTGCATTGCAGATTGACAATACAATATCAGTTATTAATATCACTGTAAGGGGGGTGGAAAGACATATTACATAAGAACTGTGCGCTTGTTTGCATTCACTCAGCTGAGAACAACTTTCTAGACTTGCTATTCCAGCATGTCTGGCTTTTATTCCTATTTCTCTGTCATCACGCCTCTGTATTGGTGATTTACAGCTGGCTCAGTCAAAAGTTTTATGCTAATGGAAACTGTGAAGGTTTGGCCTTTGCCCAGGGTTACTGCAATGTTATCTAAAAGTCTTTCATAAGCAGCAATTGTACTTAATTTAAAACTCACAGTATTGCACAGGATATTTTATATTTTATTCACTTCTGAATCTGAAATCTTAATGAAAATTTTAAGATGCAGAAAGACTTGGACAGCTATTCACATGCTAGAGAAAGTTGCTAAGTGTCTTTTTAGATTTTCATTTCCCATAACCTAAGAAAAAGTTCAGCACAGACTAGCTACTTTCTAGCAAGGGCTCTCTAAATTTAGCCTTTACTTCTTCATATCAGGGACACCTTTTCAGAATTCTTCCATGTGGTTGTGGAATTTCTTTGCCTCTAGGACTCTTTTCTGCAGCTAATATTCACAACATCCGGGTCTTGCTCTTAACAACAGCTCCTTTTCAGTCAACATATTCTGCTCTGTAGTTACACTGGCAAGAACCAAAATCCCTTCCAGGATTACTTGCCTGATACTGGATTTATCCACTGCCTACTGAAGCCAATATGTGTCTTACCTTTGTCTGCCAGAGCATCTGGCCTGTATGAGCTACACTGTCAGATACCTAAGGCAATGGCACAGTACAGGAATAAGTGTTCAGAAAGTTTTTAAACCATCCAGCAAATACAACCAAAGTGGTGATATTAGACAGCATGAGAGCATTCCAGAAATGTAAGTAAGCCTGCTGTGACAGGGACTACCACAGCATCCCACAGAAAACCAGAGGGGAATCCTTGGCACCTGCACGTGTCATTATGGCTGTGACAGAAATCTCGTCTGGCAGAAGTCATGATGTATTGCAGTGTTTACTAAATAGTTTTGGCAGAAGACACAAAAAAAAGACTACTGCTCATTACATCAGAGAGAGTTAATCATAGTCAGCTTGAGACAAACTCAAGGTATGCGCCTGAGTTTCACTGCAGTAAAATACATAACCTCCAGAGTACAGAAAGGTGGCATTAGGACAAGTATCTCAAAATACTCAAGTGACTTGTCCCAAGTTTTGCCAATGTCCTTGTGCTTCTGAACAGATAAATCCCCTTGAATACACTCCTTTCTTGAATGAGCCTTGCAAGTGAATACATTTAGTCTTTTAGACCTTGTTCTATAAAACAGTGATGATAGAAAATATTCTTATATAGGATAAATCTGCATGATAGTGGGGCATTTTCTTGTTAAGACAAAAGCTTTTGGTCTTTCTCAGAAATTATGTTCTTGTATTTATCCTCAGTGGGATGAAAATTAAAATTTTTGTTCTGTTATGACCCATTGACTGGCATTTGAAAGATTGCATTTAGCTATCCTGAAGATCTATAGGCTGCTCCCCAGTGCAAGACATTTAGAACACATTACCTTTCTTTACCAGAAACAATCCACGGCTAGTCTTCTTCTAATTGTAAATGTATGCAACTGCAGTAGGTTCCCTTTAGCTTGTAAAAATCTTCCAAGTCTGTCTTGGACCTGGGGCCACCCCCACTCCAGCACGCCTTTCCCTCCCTACACAAACAAAACAGTGCATGATGTTGTACCAGAGGAGAACAGTTTATTTTTAGATAGGTAGAAAATAGATATTTTCTTCAAAGAAGTACAGAACCACCACCCACATTCTAATTCAAGACAGTACCAAAGTTAATTGCAAATCTCCTACGAGTAGGAGCAGTTAAAGTGAAAAAAATGTATGGAGCCTTTTCTGCTCTTCATATCCACAGCTTCAGGCATGTCCTTTGCATACTGTGAACAAAGTGTCAAATTATTCCTTCAGCAATATTAGTTCAAAATAGAAATTGTCCTACAATAATGAAGTAGCAGTATCATAGAAGAATTACAAAGCAGTTTGAAGAGAAATAAAGAATATGCATCTCATACATTCTTCACTGGATACAGGTTGCTATGAAACACATGAAGATGTTGAAGGTGTATTGAAATTCCCCTGCATCTTCCTACTGTATCTGGACATTTTTCAAAATAATGCAAATCTTTAGGCAAAGCAGTAGCACAGCATCCAGATCATAGTTTTAACTTGTGTCTTGGTATACTTTGGTTTGAATTCCTCTCTGTCTTGTCAATTTTTTTTTTTAAGGATACATCCCAGAAAAAAAACCAAAACCGTTATAGATAAATGTCTATTAATATAAAACATTGATTAAAATGTCTGTTGCAGTAATTGCACACACTTATTCTAAATGTCTATTTTTCTAAATACTTCCTTTGAAAGGAGAAAGACTTGACATATGTTGCCTGTGTTAACACAATAAAGATAGAAGCACGTTCAAATGTGAAAAAAAAAAAAAAAAGTATTGTTGCAGCTTGCTCTTATTTAAATAAATAGAGAAAGTTATTTCTAAGGACACATCCTGAGTATTATGTCTAAAAAAACGCAAGTCCTTGAACAGGTTTCCATAGTGCCTGCAAGAATCCTCTCGGCAACAGCTGAACTTCAGGTCATCTCTTACACTCATGGGATTAATTCATGGTTTTTAACTCAAGCTGCCTCTAGGATGTGTCTGCTCTTGGGACAGGCATCATCAAACACCTTCGAGGAGCAAACCTGGACTATCTTTATTGCTTGAAACATTAAGGCAGAGAAACTGTATTGTGTGGTGGGACCATCTCCTTTGCAACAAATACATCCTTGAATTTATTTGAATTTTAATACTGGACTGAAGAAAGCTCCCTCCATCACCCTCAGGGAGCACTAGCAAGGGTGCAGAGCTGACCTTTAGCATTCTCTAGCAGTAAATAAAGTAGCTGGAAAGGGTTTTGGTCTTGACATTCTACATTGTCACTTACAGGTGTAGAAAGTTAGGTTTTAGCAATATCATCTGAGATAACAAAAGCTCCTTTAATTCAGTGGCAGCCTCAGAACTCATTTCAGGTCAAAGCCCATTGCAAATGGTACTTAATTACTTCCTCTAACATCATGTTTTTAAAATTCAGATCTATGGTGAGATGTGCAGAGAACATGATTATAGGATGTTAATAAATACCCTATCATCTAGTAATGGATGACTTTTAAAAACATAATACAAAGTTTTCCAATTGTCACAACCTTAAAATAAAACTGCAGCTTAAATAGATTCAATTTATTCTTAAAGTCTGACATCTTTATGGCAAAACCCCTCCTTAGGACAAGGGAACTCCAGAGAAATTCAGCTAACAATACTTTTTTGATTGCTTCTTTCTTTTGGTAACTTCTGATTGTCTCTGGCATTGAACTGTCAACTTTTTTTTACTCTGTACTCAAAACCATTTCTAAAATATGAGCACTGCTGACATCCAGTCTCAGTTGCTGGAAGGAAAATATTTACTCTTGTAATTTTATCTGAGACTGAACCAATGATAACATCCTGAAGCATCTTCAATCCTCAGTAAAGTATTAAGCATTGCATTATAAGGTAACTTGTGAACTTTTTTTTTTAGTTTCCAAATTCATACATAAATGCCCATTTTTCCCTACTTCTTCCCAAAATGTTTAACAAATTGACAAGAAAAAAATTCTGATTTCAAGTGCTGCAACTTGTGGAAGTAGTAATTTCTTGAAGACTATTGTAAACATAATTTTGCATACTTAAGGACAAATTGCTGAACAAATTCAGAATTTTGAAGACTGCAGCTCACCCTTTTCTTGAGGTAATGTCTCTTTGACTGCAAGATTTTTGTATAACCCTATAATTGGTATTTGGAAGTGTTTGTAAGTGCTGATACTGTCTTAGGAAAAAAGTAGACAGACAATTAAATTATAGTCTGCTTATTGTAAGCTTCATGCTGATTTCACAGAGTAGATGTAAGATGCTGTTATAATTTTCAGGTTTTCTTCAGAAAGCTACTGTGAAAGGCAGTGAAAATGAAGTAACTTTAGCATTATATATTTCAGAAATACCTTCATTTCATATTGTCTCATTTTAATTTCTCTAAGCAAAGAAGGACATAAGTCATTCCAGGTTAGAACTAGTTAAGAAAATGAAAACAAATAATATTGAAGGGTTTTTTCATTGCATTCATCTTTTTGATTCACACAGTTCATAAATCTTTGAGTACATGAAAATCTGGGTTTATCATTTTTGTTACTTTGGTTTTGCTTTGCTCTGAAAGTCATTTGTTATTCTCATATTTAGGAAAGCTGTCAGCCAGTTAAAGCACAGACAGTGCAATTGTAATCGATACATCATAAAATATTATATTTGTACTATAATTGTACTGTTAAAGTATTTATGGAAGGTATTAAATAAATATCAAACAAAGAACGGTAAATCCATTTGGCAATACTCAAGGTCATTTTTTAGAATTATACCTTAATCAAATAGGGGATGAAATGTTCTTTAGTCTATCACATTTCTTAATTACAGTCTTAAAATTTTTATCATAGAATGGGATTCAACAAAAATACAACTCATGGCTCTTGGGTTTGTATCAAAACCACCACAGATGCACTGTAAATAATCTCACTATTATATATTAGATGTGGTCAAAAATCTCTGCTTTGACCAGTTTTATGCCAATCCCCCTCAAAGCCAGCTTGTCTTTCCACATGTAGCCTTCAGGCCTCTTCCCTTGTTTCTTTTTTTCCTTCCCACTTCTTTGTTCCAAAAACCATTTTCTCTCCACAGTTCTGTCGTTCCCTTCATGCCAGTCTGGGGCTTTGCTTTTGTTGTCATTTAAACACATGCTGGAATACACCCTTGATAGTTCGCCTTTTTCTTGTCTATTGAGCTTTTTTTATTTTTCATCACAGACCTAGCCATTCTTTCCCTACCCAGAGGCATAACACCATCGTCTAATAAGGGTCTTGCTGCATTAGACCCATGCACATTCTCCTGATTCTAATCACCACCCTTTAAACCGGGCAAGGACGCAGGCAGTGGGTTTGACCAGGCTCTAGAGTGTTCAGTATTCCTCACTGGCAACACATTACTGTGGCTGTGTTGCAACTTTTCTATGCAATAGTCACACATGGAGATCCAAGGAGCTGAAGCAATGCAGTACCAGGAAGGTCTCAAAGTAAGATCATTAGTGAGCTATTACTGAAATATTCCCAACTTTACTGTTTGGAATGAGCAGTCACGAGGATGAGAAAGTAATTCTGGAATGCAACAGAAATAAATCTAGGATTCCCTTTTATAAAAACCCAATTCTACTACTCTAAGGGCAGGAGGGATTCACAGATCATTAGCAGATATTTGTGAGAGCAGGACAACTGGAGAGACTGTGTAAATTCCCTAGAATCAGGTCCCTGTAGAGATGAACTAATTTCAGCATTTCAGGAGCAGCAGAATGCCCTGCCCTTTGTGTCAATCATCCACATGGTAATTCTAACCAAGAACCTCAAGAATAACAGATGTCACCTTTTGAATCACATAGGCCATCTTTTTGAATCACACAGGTGGCTGTTTTTTCAGATATGTTCTGATAGCACTCTGCAGTCAGCAGAGCAATGGTAGTCAAGCACTACCAGCTTCAAACTCAGCAACACAGTTCCCTTTCCATACCTGATAGTATGTTCCCTTTAGCTATCTGCTATAACAAATAGGGGTTAAGGGCAGCATGAATCTTCATGAACGTTGCCTTTTCCTGCCTGAATTTCCTCCTGCTCTGATGGTTGTTCTTCCCACAGAACAAGTGCACAAGTGCAGCATAGCACTTCAATTTCTTTCCTTCTAGACTGATTCTCACCTCTACCAAATTCCCCAGCCTGTGCAATGTCCATGGTGGATTGGAACCTCATTGTGCTCGCTTTCTTGGGTCATATGTGGCCCATACAGAAATTTGAAGCATTTTTATCAACACTTCAACTGTAGGGCATGAATAACATTGCTCGTGATTGCATGACATGTACATGTAGTGCAGGAAATAAAGGATGTTAATCCTGCAGTGGCAGTTTCACCTGGTAGTGGCATGGCATAAGGCAGTCTATAAGACTGTTTCTGTCTTGAAGTCACAGCCTCAAAGGCTGTCTCTCTTCTGCTTTTCTCCATCCACTTTTGGTTGATTCCACATTGCAGAAAGATGTTATTTTAATGATTTAGCAAACCACAGCACACAGAAAGTCTTAGGCCCATTTTTGATTCACAGTGATATTTTTATCTTAAGAAAAACAGCACAGTGGCTTTTGCACTACAGTAAATGCAAAATTGCAGGATTGTGTTAACTCTAAAGGGATTTATGGGCATGGACAAAGATATTCAATCAGTCCGACTGACTCCCTCTACCTTAGAGTTTCTGCTGTAGAAGGAAAAGACAGACAAAAGCAGAACAAAGTAAATTTTGCACAGAATGGTGAAATGCTCAACAAAGTGAGAAGCAAAGGTGAAATGAGTTGCCCATAAATGCAAGTATTCAGCAAAGCTGGAAACTGACTCTAGCATGATTCCTATTTTAGTACTGTGTTTCTCTTGAAAGCACTCAGAAGGAATCCTAGTGAGGAGTTAAGGTTCAAGGTGGTATTGTGCATCATGAAAGGCTTTCTCCTTTTCTTGTCTACCTTACCTGTCCCTAGTCCTCCTCTGCTGGAGCACTGTAATCGTGGGTTTACTGCTGAATCAGAATTGACTCAGACTACTAGCTGTTTGACAATAGATAAAAATAGCAATATTTCAACTTGATTCACTTTTGTCAGGGTGCTTTGTTTTCCCCCTTGCCTTCCCTGTTCCCCACCGCTTAATATTATGAGACCTTCAGTTAACAACACTGGGTATTTCAATCATTTTCTATCAAAAAGAGAAAATCAAATTGAATTTTAAAGGTTTACTTTGCTCCTCTTTTTTATGGTTTTTGTTTGTTTGCTTTTTGTTTGTTGCTGGTTTGTTGATTGGGGGGTTTTTTGCTTTTTTTCTTTCTTCTAATATTAGTAGATTTTCATGCTGTAAATTCAGTTTGACAAACTGCTTAAAAGGTAGACTGTCTTCTCTGTTCATACTACTTATATAGACATTCATGGAATATGATCCATGGGTTAGATATATGTCATAGGAAGACCACTAGAATCAGGAAATCAAGAAGAGATAGAGATGTTCTGTCTTCCTTTGAATCTAGTGTGGTAACTTATGTCAGTTTAAGGGGGATGTAAAAATAACAGCCAATTGGTATGTAATATTTAAAATTATTTTAACAACATTTGCATGACTTCATAAAAAGGCAAGAGAACGTTCTAACTAGGTAGGATTTAAAAGTAATGATTTCCTACTATAGATGCATTTATGCAATTTTTTTACTGCAAATATGGAATGAAAAACGGAGAGGAAGGATTTACTTGTTCAGCAGCAATATAAAAGTTTTGAGACTTGCATTTAGTTCTAGTTAAATATGTTTGTGATGGGTTGTTTTTTTGTAGGCCTTCCTTGGTAACCAGGGTCGAAATCTAGGAAGTATTCCATCCCATCTCTTTACATAATCAAGTGTATATAAGCCGAAGGGGGAGGTGTTCTTGCTCTTTTTTTTTTTGCTTTCTTTTCCTTCTCGGGCTCGCACGCTGACGAGCTCCCGGTGTTTGGGCCTGGCTTATCTGTGTTCAGCGAGGCCTGCTCTGGGGGTTGTTTTGCCTGGGCCGGCGGCGAAGGTTAAGAATCTGCTTTTCCAAGGAAAGTATTGAATTTACTATTGTATTTGTTATTTACTGCGTTAATTTCTGAATTTAGATTGTATATATTTGTTTGTCTCGTTTCCCTTTTTGTCTCCCTCTCCCCTTTCCCTTCCCCTTGTCCCTTATTGGGGTGGTTTGGGGGTCCCTGTCTCATTGTACCTAGTATATAAATTTAATATATGTAAACATATATATATATCTTCAATTTTCTCTTGCTGCTTTTTGCCATTTCGGGAGAGGGGGGGGGAAACTTTCTTGTGAGGTTCAGCCGTTGGCAGAGAGCCAACCCGATCTTTCACATCATCATCATTATAATTTTTTGGTGGCCCGTAGGGGGAAAAAAGAAAAAAAGTCAGGAAAGCCTATTTATCACAATGTCTGTGGAGTTAAACATGTGCTGTTTTTATTTATGATAAAACAGTTTTCTCCCTCTGCAATTCATGCAAATGCAGCCTCAAGCAGTAGTAATACAGAATCTCTGATTTTTTTCAACACTAGTAATAAAAAGCAGCAGCTTTATTAGTCAAACATGTTTAGCCACCCAAATATCATTAAAACTTGATATAATCTTAGAGTTCAAATGCTTAAGCACCTGGAAATATTTTCATGAAATACTGACTTAACAGTAAGTGAAGTGTCAAGAAGATATCTAGCCCTCTACTTCATTTTTCTTTAACTATGTGATCTAACACTGTAAATCATAAACAGGCTTGCTCTGACTTTTGTAAGACTGTGGTCCATTCTCCTGCCCATCCATTGAAATAGCTAAATTCTAAGTAGTTTTGGTCAGTTAAGAACTCTGTTTAATGCTTCATTGCATCTTGTTCAGGATGTATGACCAGTGGAAGAAATTAGGTTTCCAAAAGATTTCAGTCCAAGACTAAACTAAGAAAGATATGGAATAATATTGTGTGGTGGAAATAGATGTACAATGAAATAAAATTTTGAGGAAGAGGGCTAGTTAAGTTTAGAATGTTTTCATTCCACCTGTGTGAGGTCACCGTGTGAGTTAAGGAATGCAAGGAAGAGCTTGCGCCCTAGAGTTAATAAATCCAGAGCAAAGGCTTTTCAGGGGAAATACTTTGTCTCCTTCCACGTTTGAAGAGTTTTTAGGCCCAGTCCAGGGCCTCCTGTGGTCAGGAGATCACACTGAAGGAGAAATGTAAAAATGTCCTGTAGGTCCAGGAGGAAAAAAATCCTCTCTTCCAGGTCATCTTTTTCTCCTAATTTAATTAATCTAAAAGCATGCCTCATTTTTGTTTACAGGCCATTAAAAATTACTAAACAATCTTAAAAAATTCAAAGAAAGAGAGGGAAGTAATGAGAAACTGGAAGCTCAGAGCAAGGGCCTGGGAGTGGTTGGACAAAAACACTAACACCCAGGGAGAGGCAAGCAGCTCTTGAGAGGAAAAAAGTGAAAAACCGAGAAGGAGTTTGGGGAAGGCTGTAGATGAAAACTGCTGTCATAGGAAATAAAGCTATGTAGTGTAAGAAAGACTAGGACACAGGTGAGAAGGGAGATGACAGGGATGAGTGGGCTGGGGATGGGATGAGAAGCTGGTGAACTGGTGCTGGAGCCATTTGCACAAACCAGCTAGGAAGTTGGAGTTGTGGATGAGGAAAGGCGTCAGACAGAGGCAGAGTATATTAAACTTGGTGAAAAGACTACATTGCTGTCCAGAGCCGTGAAGGGAGTCCAAGATTTTCAGATCTCACCAACACACCACTGTCAATAAAGTGTGTATGAATATATGGCAAAATTTCTTTTTTTGTCTGTTTCTGGAATTAGGTGCTAAATTACCATAGACAGTATCAGTCACTGAGCTTCAGGATGGCGTACAAATAAAGAAAGAAAATAAAATGCTCAGGGGAACCTTTTTATTCAATCGGGAAATGGATAGATTCAATAGAGGCCATTTAATCTAGCAAAACATTGGATGAAAATCAAGAAACAAAATGAACAACCAATCAACCTCCTAAATGCAAGAACCACAAAGCTTTGACCATTCTGGCTTTTGTCATTCATTCCTATCTGGAAGAAACTGCTGAAAATGTAATATTCCCTCTTGGCAGGGCATCAAGCTTTATGAGACTTGATAGGCTCCTGGAGGGAAAATCAAGGCAATCTGCATTAACAACATACTGCTCTGTTCTGAAAGATCCTTCCAGAACACGGGGAACAAGAAAGAAGCTTTCAGCTTTTAACATTGTAGCCTGCTGGTTTTGACACGAACCTGTTTAAAGAATTACCCTTTACAATCACAGCGATGGCACTTTTCTTCAAGAAAAGTCTTTCCAGGGAAAAGATGTACCTCCAGCAACAGAAAAAAGACAACATCAGACTTAGTTTTAGATTTATATTTATAGCTGCTGTTGCTTACAGCTACCCAAGTCTTTTATTACATTAGAAATATCACATGTAGCTTAGAAGGTAGGAAGATGAGAAGCTCCAGATGCTGGACTGTCTGTAGTAAGGAATAATCCTGACTGTCTTCGTCTCCATTTCATCTTCTTTTTTCCCTAAAACTCTGAATTATTATGGGGTTATGTAGAAATCCATTCAAAGATGGAGTAGACATATAATCATGAAGTAAGAATATTAGTTATTGATGAAATTCATTACTTCAAGATTGAGAGGGTGGCAGGGCAAGAAATAATATATATACCAAGTTTAACCAAACCAATCTTGAGCTGCCAGCTTCATATATTGCTTCAGTCTAATAGTTTTCTTTTAAGTTTATATATTTTCACATCTATGGAACTGTATTAGAAATGTTTTTATAATACTATCTACAACATTAGATCATCCAGACCTTGATTAAAACCATTTAAAATTAGTAATTCATGGATAGCATCATAAAAGATATCACAAGTATCAGAATATATTTCTGAGTGCTCGTGGGAACTAATTATGTCTGCCATTTCTGATGGAGATATGTATGCTATCTTGCAAGAGTATAGGTCACTCTGGCTGATATTTAAATGACAACATTATTCATTGGTTCCATTGACTTCATCAAAAAGCTGTGTTTAATGATTGCTTTAAAGAACAAATTGCATTTTCTAACATTAAAATGCAATGTACAGAAAACTTTTGAAGTGACAATTTCCAAAGCAATTCATAAGCTAAGAGGGAGTATGATAGAGGTAAAAAACCCCATGTGATGATTTGAGTTGGAGCAGAATTGCATCTCTCTCTTTGCTTAAAGTAGGAAAATAATCATAATAAGGAAATAATGAAACAGAATGAAAACTGCCTGAGGATAGGGAGCTCCAACTGAAACTGAAACCAGGTAGAAGAAGGTTGATTCAAGGAGAAAATCAAGGAAGAAATCATTACAGGTTTCACAGTTGAACTGTTTTCAGAATAAGAAGGGATTTGGTTGAGTTTTTTTTTCTTTTTGTGGTTATTTAAATGTGCTATTTCTAAAATGCCGGAAGCAATTTGCTTATGTCAGACTTACAAAAAATAACAGTTTAACTTAAACCGGGTTACAAGTTGTACTAAGAAATCTTTAACCAAGGGAATCATTTTCTTCTGTTTTTTTAGGGTAATCTTTCTGAAATTTCTCCAAGTAAAAAGCTCCAAGCCTGTAGAATTACTGGAAAAAATTCAGTTCTTTCACAGATAGCCCATCCATCCCTAAGATCTCTGGAAATGCTGACCAAATGCAGCTATGCGTAAAAGAATAATAAAAATTCAGGGCAGTGCTTACAGGTGGTCTGTCATTCTCAGTTTGATATATATCAATATTGTGGTCCTTGTCCTAAAAGTACACTTAAATATTAATGGAAAAGCAATCTATTTGCATCACAAGTGTTCTTTCAGGCTCTTCCAAGCACTTCAATTTTAACAATCTCTCCTATTTATTTTCTGACAATTTAAGGAGGTTACACTTGCCATTATCAAGTCATTAGCATTTTATTTATGTTCAAAGACCCAAAATTTACCATAACTGATCAGCAGTGCCATAGAAACCTAATTCCAGAGGCTAAACCATGTAGGGGCTTAACACAATGGCCTTTTACCTAAGCAGGGCATTTGTGTGTTTATTTCTGTTATTCCTATTGCAGACCTACTGCACAGCCTCGTACAAACTGGGGACAATGCCCAGAAAGGGTCTAGGTGTAGAATAAAAGTACTGGTAATCAAGGCTCAATATATGTAGTCTAAAAAAGAATATGCTAAGGGAAACGTATCCTATTAAAAAAAAAAAAAAAACAAACAAACAAGAAAACAAATATAAAACAAAACAAACCCCAAAGAAAACAAAAACAAAACACACAAAATCCAAAACAAAAAAAAAATCCCAAAACAAACAAACAAACAAACAAACAAACAAACAAACAAACAAACAAACAAACAAACAAACAAACAAACAAACAAACAAACAAACAAACAAACAAACAAACAAACAAACAAAAAAAAAAAAAAAAAAAGAGAGAGAGAGAAAGGGCTAAGCACAATGGTTTGGTTTGGTCCTCCCTCAGCTTTTTTTTTTTCCAAAAACACTTTTTACTGGACCAAATGTACACAGCAATATTAGCAATATTTACTTCTTGTAGACAGGTACTTCTTGAGCCTCTATTTGCACTGTTCCAATATCTACCCTGAGCTAATCCAATGCCCTCCTTAAGTGTTTTGTGTGCTGCAAACCACTGAAATGTCAAGAGCTAGTGTTCCATAAGCAGGTGCTGTCAACACAGGTTCAAGCATAGTTCTTGGTTACTGCACCCTTCCCAGAGTGAAACTTAAGACTACTGTTCTTCCTTGAGCTGACTCTTCCCCTCAGGTTGATGCATACTGAGCACCTTGAATATTGTCTTGCTGAGAACTGAGACCAACTTGTATAAACAACCTACTTCAGTCTGTCTGGTGGTTTCTAAAATAGTACTCTTTTGGGGGAGTGTTATGATTCACTTATTAAAATTATTAGAAATGCCTCTGCATGAATGATGGCGCAAATGAGACCATATGCCAAAGTCAATAGTATGGATTTTATTTTGCGAGGCAGAGAAAAAGAGGGAGAAACAAATAGGAAAAAGGAGCAGGAGGAAGAGAGTGAGAGAGATTAAAACAGAAAATGTGTCACCACTCTGTGGAACCCAGTGGTGTCCTGTGGGTCCTGTTCTTTTGGTCTTCTCGGTGGTGAGGGTTCCACAAAACACGGAGTCCAATGGATTAATATACATTCAGGGGATGCCAGGTACTTCCCCTGATAGGGGAAGCTTTGCAGTCTCTTGTGACAGGCTCTGGATTTGTTACCTCACTTGGATCACGTACAGTCCTCTAGTGGTGGAAGGCCTCACAAATGAGTCTGAGGGGGTGCTTTGCGGGTCTTTGGTGGTTTATGACCCCTTCTCAGCTGCCTCTCATGTGACTGTCCCATGTGTATGTTGTCTTCCCAAAGTGGGGAGTTTACTCCTTCGGTTTGGTGTGGACAGATTTTGCCATCACACCCTCAAAATTCCTCTCCACCACCAGATAAGCCTTGTTTACTTCTCCTCAGACCTGAGACAATTAGACAATAGTCTTATTTCAAGTTCCACATCGTTGTCCAAATTCCAATCAGGAAGCATATTTTGGATGGGGGGAGAGATGTTACTTCAGTGGTCATGGACAGGCTGTTGCTTTTTTACAGTTTGACAAAAAGCCTTTCTATGATTTTGACAACGCTTAAGACATTAACAACATTCCATCACAGGGAGATGTATGAAAAACTTCTTTATGCTTCTTTCTCAATGTAGACCTTTGTTCAGGTAGCTCTTAGGCAAAGTAGGTCTTAAATGTGCTGGCTGTTGTGTATATGGTCAGCTTTCAAAGGTATATATGCTCTTTAAAGAGGACCCTAACCATTAATTTCCCAAGTTTCCTTCTCATTGGTCTGAATCTCATCTCCCAAGCTAGTTATTTCTAACCTACTGCCATTTTGTGCATGTGGTATTTTCTTCCCCTGTTGCATTCAGATTCATCTGTGGAAGCAAAGCTCACGACAGAGGCTGTTGGCTGTGAAAAAAATGTATAAAGCAGAGGCTTAAATTAAGACTGCCAATTAATTTTTTGACTGCCCCTCAGACACTGCATTAAACACTTCATTTTTTTGCCATCCTAAGCCCTTCAGAAATTGAAACATTCCTACACTTTCTTCTTCAGAAGACTTAATTTGAATGAAAAATGGAATGTAAGTCCGACACTCCTTTCATTAGTTGACCAGATACTGTTTACATATTTAAAAGTAATATTTGTAGGAGAAAAATCTCAAAAGTGTCTATTGGTCAATCTGTGGAGTGCATAGAGTCATAGGGAACTTGTGTGCTATGGATGCACAGTATCAGTAGTCCCAAAGTGATCCTAATAAGGCTGAAAATCCATCAGTATTAACAAGGCATTCCTATAGCTGCAGTGTGGGCTGGTGCCAGAGCATGCTGTGCTTAAAGGTTCTCTCATGCTCATCCAATTACCTGGTAAATATGTGGAATAAGTGACTTAGAAACCTGTACCTCATTGATTTAAAATACAGTGAAATACTTTTGAAAGTGTTACCACTAATATTTAAGCTGCCATCAGCTGAAGGTATCCACTGGGCTGGAGTTCACATCCTGTTGTTTAATGAAGGCAGAGCACAGTTGCAAGTCCCAGGCCTGTGAGAAACAGAAAGAAAGGCTGTTCATGCTGAAAACAAGCAGTAGAACCAGAGGTATGCACCAATTATGAACGGCCAGCCTTCAGCTTTTCCATAGCCATTCCACCAGTGTAGCTCTTCAAATTTTTAACTCAGTCCTTTCATGTGGATGAACCAGACTTGGTCCTTTTGATCAAACATGCATTAAAATGTAATCTTTCACAGACTCCCCAAGGTGAGCAGCTCTGGGGCAGGCATGTTCTCCAGTGGAGCAGGGAATCTTGGTGCACAGGGGGGATTTCCTGAGCCAGGGAAACCCCAGGGGGTTTCTGAGACTGTCCAGAAGCTGGCAACTCACAGAATAGTGGATGATGAGGTGTGGGCAGGGCCAGGAGAAACGGCAACTACTCCTATAAGGGTCTGCATGATCTATCCCAGTGGTGACTGGTGCCTCACCGAGACAGAGGTGCTGAGGGGAGGGACAGCAGTGTGGCCCTCCGACTCAGACTGGGAAGTGCCTGTACCATTCTCCTGGGGCAGAGACAGGCAGCAGACCTGTGTAACATCAGGAAGGCTGAGAAGCAATTAGATAGCTAGTTCCAAGCACAGTCTGCAGTGGACATGCAGCCCACAAATAAGCAGCCAAGAACTCCCCCACCAGTAGAAACAGGAGGGAGGGGGTCCATAATGCAGAAGAATGGGTACTTGCAAAGGCAAGGACCTGTAGCAGGTAGAGACTTCCCCCAAAGCTTGAGGTGCCCTCACAGAACCACTTCACTGCTCTGCATCAGGAGAGGAAGACTCCTGGGTGGAGGTGATGAGAGGACTGGAGCACCCCTATGAAGACAGGCTGAGAGAGTTGGAGTACAGAGAGATTGTATAGCACCTTCCAGTACTTAAAGGGCTACAAGACAGCTGGAGAAGAACTTTGTACAAGAGCATGCAGTGATAGGAC
The DNA here is from genome assembly GCA_013400415.1 of Scytalopus superciliaris. Lineage (NCBI taxonomy): Eukaryota > Metazoa > Chordata > Aves > Passeriformes > Rhinocryptidae > Scytalopus > Scytalopus superciliaris. Next base: position 400,831 of record VXBX01005589.1, read on the forward strand.
AAGTGGGAGTGGCTTTAATCTGAAAAGGTGTAGATTTAGTTTAGATATTAGGAAGAAATTCTTTACTGTGGGGATGGTGAGGCACTGTAACGAGCTGTCCAGAGACGCTGTTGATGCCTCTTCCCTGGAAGTGTTCAAAGCCAGGCTGGATGGGGCTTTGGTCTCATGGAAGGTGTCCCAGGCCATGGCAGGAAGGTTGGAACTAGATGGTCTTTAAGGTCCTATCCAATCCAAACAATTCTATGATTCTGCGATTTGGCAAAAAGAAAAAAAGAAAAAAAGAAAAAAAAGTCTTTAAATTATGCACTCGGTTCTTTATTTCTGTCTGCTGGCTGGAGCTTTAGCCACCACAGCAGCACAGACATTAAATAGATAAAAAACCAATCCCATATTTAGCCACTCCCAAATTGTTTTCCTCTTATAAACAGTTGGTTGAAATTGCTGAATTTTCAAAGACTTTCTAGTGTTACAGTCAATTAAAATTCATCTCATGTACTCTTTTAATTTGCACATATCTGACACAGAGTACTCTTCAATCAGGCCCATGTGAATAAGCATTTAGTGGGGAAGTACAGCAGGCCACTCCACTCCCCCCCAAAACTTATACATTTTTAGGTAATTGTATGAGTATCTGTAGTTGAGGAAAACTGGAACCTATGAAGTAAGAATCAAAGACATTACCATATGCTTTTCTAAAAGTTAACGTACTGAAAAAGAAATCCATGGGTTGGTCTGTCTTCTACACAGAATTCCTTCTGGTTTTGTTTGCTAAAACCTAACCAACTTCTGGCATCAATGGTATTGATTCCATCCTGCACTATAGTTGCTCTATTATACAATTAACTATGAATTGTGAATGAAATAACACCTTTGTGTCAATGAACCATTTACCTTGCTCATCCCTTTCTTTAGAATTTTTCAGGAGTCCTTTCTCCTCTGTTCTGTTCTTTTGTGGTCACTCTTCCTTTTCCAGATCATACAGAGATGATGTTGCCTAAGAGTGAAAGGAACTATTTAAAGGTGTTATTGAATGCTACTCAGGGAAAACAGTTCTATTTCTTCATTTGCAATAGGGAGAGCCTTGGTAGTTTTTCTGACAGTGTGTAATTTGACAGGACTCCCTTAAAAAACAAGTGTGTGTTATTGTTCTGTAATTTAAATATTTCACACTCCAGAATATCAGATAAAGAGAATTAATTATAAGCACAAGCACTTCCCTAGAGACAGCAAGGGGAGGGATATTAAGAGACTTGGACTAAATCTGTGATTTTATGTCTTTAACAATTTTGAGCTAACACTATTGGCAGGTTAAAACCAGGTTTATTTCCAGTTGAACTAAAATGAGAAAACACTTCTTATGACACCAAGTGAAAGTTTGAGCATGGAGTTAGAAACTAAAAGTATTACTCATAAGTAGATATGAACAAGTGAGAAGCAGATGGATTTGAATGAGATTTAAGATGGCTTTTTCATTCCTCACAAAGGAACTCAAAAGTACCAAACAGACTGACTAGACAATCCAGGAAGACAGTACACTAAAGAAAAAGGGCTAGTAGAAATAGGAAAAGGGGAGCATTTTTTAAATCACAAAACTAATTTATTAATAGCACATTGCAACAAAGGCACTCGGGGATGTGAAGGAAAAAAAACATTATGTTAATACCAGAGCTATAAGCTAGAGAAATTAATAAAGGCAATATTCATGTCCTGATTATGACTATATATTTGAAAAGGTGATATCAATGAAATCTGAAGAGACAAAGGAGTCATTGTGCAAAGAAGGAGCTAAAATAACAGTCAGTCAGAAGTAGCATTACCTTTCTCCAGCTGTCAAAGGTCTTGAAAATAAATGTGTGACTGCATATGGATCAGTGTTTTTCTTTATTCTGCCAGATAAAACAGCACTCAGAATGCAAGCTTGCATCTGTTACAGGCTGCCAAATACCTTTGTAGGAAAACAAAGCTTGTCTACCTACAACAAGAAGTGGGAAATAGCTTCACCATATGGCTTTAATCTGACAGACTATGCTAGAAAGCTCCTGCAAATACCAGTATTCCTTGGAATTTCTCAGCCTTACCCTTTACAATTCCTTAAATAGAACAGAACTGTCTTCAGCATGCAGGAATTTGATGTGAGTTGGAAAGTTAGAGTATAAAAGATAAACCAACCCTTCCAGTTTTTTGAAGGCAAGCAATCACTTACTGATTGTGGAAAAGAGAGAACACCATTTAAAAAGGATGTGGAAGTCCTTGAATGCATCCAGAGGATGGTAACAAAGGTGGTGAAAGGGCTGGAAGGCTCTGAGAGGAGCAGCTGAGGACTTTGGATTTGTCTAGTTTGGAGAAAAAGAGGCAGAGGGGTGACCTCACCACTCTCTTCAGCTTCCTGTGGAAGGGAAGTGGAGATGGAAGTGCTGAGCTCTTTTCCCTCGTGTTTAGTGATAAGACACATGGGAATGGTTCAAAACTGTGCCAAGGAAGGTTCAGAGTGTACATTAGCAAGCGTTTCTATACTGAGAGTGTGGTAAAACACCAGAACAGGCTTCCTAGGGAGGTGTTCAGTGCCCCAAGCTTATTAGTGTTTATCAGTCATTTGAACAAGGCCCTAAATAACAGGCTTTAACTTATGGTCAGCCCTGAAGTCGTCAGGCAGTTGGACTAGATGATCGTTGTAGGTCCCTCCCAACTGAAATACTATTCTATTCTATTCTATTCTATTCTATTCTATTCTATTCTAGTCTATTCTGATGTTACTGCTCCCTTCCTTAACACAGCCTCTACATTAATTCCTTCTTTGCTTAACATATCCTTTGATAAATTGATAGTAATAGTTTAAAGAGCTGAGGAAAGCTGGAAGGCGTGAGGGGAAATAAAACACTTCTTTTTTTCTTCCCTTCTGTTTCAAAAATCTGTGAATAAAATGACCAAAATAATTACAGGTTTTTCATCCTGGCATTGGTTTCAAGCAAAGTCACGGAACAGCTGATCCTGAGGTACATTCACACAAATATAAAGGGTAATATGATTAACACCAATAATCAATCATTCTTAGAACTTACTCCTATCCAGCTAACTCAATATCATCTTCTGAGCTTATACATTCCTGGTGATATAATATACACTTGTAAAACCTCTCACATGATGCAGTGTGACATTTTGATTAGGATGCTACAATGATAAGAAAATCAGTGTGACATCAAATTACTAAATTTTGACTTCTTGGAAAAATTAGTGACACAGCTAAAAAAATCAAACCATTATTCATTAGGTTTCTGTTGAGATACTACATCTTCTGGCTTCATGCTACTTTTTTTTTTTTAATTATAGAACAGCAATAACAACATTAAGGCTTGTTAAATTCATAAGTTACATAGAGGTTGAGGGAGTGATCAATAGCAGCTACAAGTCAATAACTTTGTAGCCTGGATGGCAGTGCCAATAGGCATTTCTGTAGTTCAGAACATATACTCAAGTTTGAATAATGTTTTTAGGATTGAAGCCTAATGATTTTGATTTTCCAGTATTGGAGACTTACTATTCTGGGTGCTTCAGGTCTGAAAACAATTTATTTACCATCAATTAATAGTTATTTCAAAATACACTCCTTGTTTGAAGGAGTGGCCAAAATACCAAGGACAGGTTTTGCATATGTATTCAGAGAAAGATTATTCCCTAGAAGAACAACATTTATATTATCAGTTTATGTTATATTTATGCTGCTGCTTAGATCTTATTCTCATGGCTTCGCTGCAAGAATTATTTTGAAAAGTTGTAGAGTGCATGAAAGAGACAGAAGATTTATCAGAGACTGGAAGTAATTCCTCATGTTATAAGAGACCATAAGTGTTTATACTGAGGGATAAAGGTTCGTTGATTACCACCTCTAAACACCCATATGAGAAAAAGAAAACTGAATTAAAAGGGTTTATCAGTTTAACAAAGTTAAGTATTAAGTCTCAAAGTCTGAGTTGATGCTAGATGACTGCACACTAAGAAAAACTCACCTGTGTTTCCCAGTCAGAATAACTAGATATTGAAGGAACTTCAAGGCTTGTAGTGCAACTCAATTACTGGATTTTTTTTAAAATAAAGATAGGATTCTTTTCTAAGAGATGTACTTAATCAATAACATTTGGGCTTTCAGCAGCTCTTACTTCAGAAAAAATCTCATGCCATTGAGAAAATGCAACCAGAGAATCACCATAGTCTCTTTCAGAACAGAACATGGCCAACAGGGAAGGGCTTCCAACAGTGAGATACTATTTAAAGCTTTCAAAAGACTATAAGGGAAACTATTCCAAAAAAGTGTATGTTAGGAACACATGAGGTCGATTAGATATCAGTACGGATAGAAAGAAACAGGTTACCCCATTCCATCATTATATAAAAGATGCAATATAATACAATCACAATGATTACAGATGAGGCCAAACTCATGAATATTTAAGTAAAAAGAATATCAGGTCATGCAAAATAGGGTTTTTTTTTCTTTGGAGATTTTCTTTTTTTAATGTGTAAAATTAAATTCTGAGGAAGAAAATGAAAGCATTTTATTTGAAAATGTTAACATGGGATTTTTTGATAGTTAATTGAAAACTATTTCAACTAGTTTCGGAATTATAAGTTCACCAAATCCAGTCCTGTGGGACTTTGCAACAAACTGCATAAATGGGCCTCCTCCCACAAAAAAACAGCTCTCATGAGTAAGAAATTCAGTCCTAGAAATAAATAAGAAGTGATCGGCATTGACAAATGACATAGACCTGGGGGTTCTCAGTGATTTTTTAGAGCTAAGTGAATGCAAGAGTCATTAAAGTTGTGTATCCTTGGATATCCTACAGTATTTGGTGCTCTCTGAAGCATGAAAAATGTTCTGTTCGAAAAGCATTGCACAGCTCATCAATAAACCCTCTCAGGAACAGAGTCCTACATAAAGGAAATTAATTTTCACTCCCATCCTGCATCTACTTTCACTGATATGGCAGCCATGGTAATTTGCTATTGTTTTTACTTCATCTGCTATTGTTCCCTTTTATTCTTCAAACATAAAAGACAACCTATATATTGAAAATAGCAAGACTTCTCAGGAACAGTGAATCATGGATCATGTCATGCTACACCACATTTGTATATTGACTTTCTCTCAGACTGATACAGGAATGCAAATGGAGATTATGTGGGTAACTTTTCTACTGTTAAGGCAGAAGTTGAACTGGACTGGTAATCACGAGTTGAAGTCTGCTTATGGTATTATACATTTTATTCCCATTATGTGGCTCGATGAAACTGCGTTTTTTTGAGGGATTTTCCAATATTACTTGTACCTTACAACAGCCAAATTAAAATTCCATTGTTTTCATTAGTTCTATATTTCAAATAATGTACAAAATGATAATTCATGTCGCAAAATGAAAATGTCCTTATGTCTAAAGATAATAGACCTGAACATCCTGAGAGCAATTCTGATGGTCGTAATACCTTATAGATGAATAACACGCTACAACTTCACATGGCTTTTGTGGGAGGAGAGCATTATATACAGTAGTACCACTGGGAAGAAAGAATAGGTGGGTTTTGCGGGATGGCTTACATAATATATATAAATACATAAATAAACAAAACAGTCTCGATCATGCCACCAAATTCTAATTTTTTTTTTTCAAACCTTGTATTTTTTTAAATAGTTTTGGAGATAAATTCCCTTCATGGACCTCGATTCATCTCTGGAGTACATTTAAAGTACTGCAGACATTTAACAGAAAATATGGGATACAGACACTGAAATGATTGCAGATGAATCAAATGTAACTGTCTTTGAAACTGTCAGTATGGCATATAAAGAATTGGTTAGGGCACAAGAAATATTGGCTAGTAGGTTTCAAATGACTGTGTGACACAATGAATTTAAAAGTCTTAAAAAATTAGTCTTTTACTTATTTAATTTAAATTCAATTCAATGAAAAGTTCCAGTATACAACCTATGTATGCCAGTAATACTGGGGAAAAAAGATCAATACAAAGAAGTTAGAACTTTGAACAGATTCAGTGACTTTTCAAATTCAATACTAGATGCCAAAATCAGAGGACGAAATAAGTTTATGTTCTGGAAACATAGTCATTAACTTTTAAAAACAGGCAGTAGTTCATTTAACAAAACTGTCATTTTACAAAAATATTTTGAAACTGTGGTTTACTTCAAAGAAAACAAAAGGACCAGTATCCAAGAGAGAAGAAACTGAATATATGCAAATTATTTTATGGTGATGAAAAAGATTGATGGCTTCAAATAAAAACATGTTTCTCAATATTATACTCTTGCTATTACACAAGGGAACAAACCCAGCTTAAGGTCTTGGAGTTCTGCTAAGCTGGGAAGGAGTCTTGATCTGACTTCACTTTAAAAAATCTGTTGCCTTCAGACAACCTGTGATCTGCTCTTTGCTTGTCACACTCTAATCTGTCAATATTTGATTTTTATTATGCATGCTTGTGTACATGTATATACTTATATTTGAACATGATTCCTAGAGGCACATGCTAGTAGAGGCACATTCCTAGAGGAATGCTGTTGGGGTTAGGGTTTTTTGTTCCCCACTGTTTATTAATATAGCAATTTGTTTATGATAATGGGAAACTTTAGCACTCATGGTGTGGATTCATTTCTGGAAAATTTGCTTTTCAACTGTAAGTGCTGAAAGCCAAATCTGGGCTACACTGCTCTTGTACATGCACACACAGAGACACAAATCCTAATAACGCCAAAGGCAATTATGAACCCAAATCCATAGATATTTGGGATGTAGAAAGCTGTTTTGATCTCAGCATCTATTGCATAAGACCCTTGCCTGTCACTAGACATCTAGTCACACAGCTGCTTCGACAATACACGTAAAAACTACCCCTCTGTGGACATGTATACATCTTTTATATGGTTAAACATGCCACTTAAGCAGAAATGTCTGTAACTGGGGCCTGTTACCACTCCAGAACACTTATTTGAGGTGAGTTGTAAGCATCTTTCTCTGCCACAATAGCATACATTGCTTCCAATAAGCCTCTCTGGTGAACATTTTGCAGAAACTTCTGTACATACTGACTTTGAAGAAAATTGGTTGTTTCAATGGTTTTATTAGTCAGTTATCTGACCGTTCGATTCAACAGGAGGGGTCTCTCACTTGACCTAATTGTTTTCAAGTATTACAGTTTTACCCTTGTATCAGAGGGCAGAATTGCAAATGAAGGCATTTAAGATGTAAGGATGTTGTCCTGGAAGACTGAGCAGTAGCCAAACATGTAGAAAACTTTCAATTTACTAGGCAAGAAGGAAAACCTAGTTCAGGAAATAAAAATATGGAGCTTGGGGAAGCAAAGATCAGAAAACAAACTGAGGGGGAAATGAATAGCAAATGGCAGGATTAAATAAGGTCTTTTCCTGGCTTCCAAATTAAAAAAAAAAAAA
>VXBX01005589.1:408334-436533 GCA_013400415.1 Scytalopus superciliaris
CTGGGTTCAAAAAAAAAAAAAAAAAAAAAAAAATGTAAAAAGCGCTGAAGATTCGAAACTTAGTTTGTTTACTATTAAGTAAATTCAATTTATTAAAATAATGAGGAAGATGCCTCAGTGTAGTTGCTGTGGTCTCACTGATCAACAAAGGAATACTTGTGACACACTGTGTGAGTTCTTGCTCTCATAACTAGAGTTTTCTTCTGCAATCAAACTCTCATAACAACATGGATAAACTGCCACTCCTCGTTACTCTGCAGTTCTAGTGATGGACAATTAGCGTGTAACCTTCACTCACTTGCTGAAATTGCTCTGAGTATGCATTGTATCCTCATATTTCTGTCTTGGTAAAGTCATTCTTTGTTTAGCTTTTTTCTAAGTTAATTTGGTTTGTAGCACTTGTTACTCTCAGAGTACAATGGGAGGACAAATGAAAATGTGATATAAGATAGCACAGCACAATTTGAGTAAATAAATAATTTGCAGTATATAATTTATTATATAACCTAATTTTAATATATATATATATATACATATACATAACCTCATTTATTTATTTTAAATAAAATAACCCTTGGCATTCTGCTCAAACATTTTACCTTTAAGAGAGCTGTCCTTGATGCAGCACAGATAAAATTCTGGCAATTCAGGCCAGCACACTCTCAATATTCAAAAGACAAAGGAAATAAGCTATATTGTTCATTAAATTCTATAGCAGTTCTTACATTATAAATCACTACTGTTCTAAATAATAACCTACTTTCAAACTAGAAACTTAGGCTAATATAAGTCCTATGGGTCACAGACAGCAGCCATCTTGGTTTCATGGGAAGCCTTGCTATTACTATTTCTATTACTCCAGATTTGTTGCCTCAAGGTGCATATTTTACTCACGTTATAGAAAACTGATCAGAGTCTATTTTGCCTCAAGAGAATTTTCATTATTTCAGTGAATTGATGGACTGATCATTCAGTTAAAAGTTGGTTTGCTTTCCTGCGAATATTATTTAAATTGTTAAAAGGTAGAGTTCCTCTCAGAGGCTCAGAATGAAGTTCTGGGTATTCGCTATTCTAGTGGTCCTTCACTGGGCAATCACTGTGTCATTACTTTTAAACCAAGTACACTGGCTTAATAACATGCAGTCTGGACAGAGATTTTTTTTCCCATCTTGCCTGCAGTGGGGAACTTTGTCAAACAGTCAGACCCAGCTCCTCTTCTATCAGTGACAGTAATGGCAGCTGGAGCTCTGAAGGCTGACAGAGGAGGATGGAGGCACTGAGCAGAACTCTTGAAAGCATTTTTTCTCCTTTGGGTTTCCCATGACTGCAGGACATACAGAATAAATTCTGTCCCAGGTCTTTCAGAAGAGGGGAGAGTTTCTTCATACAGATTATTTTGTGTGTATAAAGTCAGAAATATATGTACCATGGCTACTTGTCTTCAGCCTGCAGGCATATGTTTTCAAGTATATAGAGAATAATTACTTTTGAAAGGAATAATTTGAATAGTAGTATATTAGTAGTAATATCTGTAATAATAATAATAAGAAGAATGCAGTTTGGAATAGTGTAATGAGGAAAGTAGCCATAGCATATATGTGCTAAATGTTCTGTGTGTAAAGAGAAAATCTGGGAATCTCAACAGAAGTTGACCTGGCTGAGGATAGAACTGAAGTGGTAATTTAGTTGAAAATCGTAATTTACCATAGCTATTAAAGAAATTAATTCACCATATGTTGTACAGAAACATGCTTGCCTCTGAGAGCAGCTACAACTCTGGTGCTTTCAACTGGGGCTCTGAATTTGAACAGTGGTGATTTCTTTGTCCCATGAACATTGTTAACAGTATTCATTGTCTCAGAGCCACATCCTCTCTAAGCATAGTTTGAGTACTGTAAGAGTACCAGCAAATTCTCATCTTACGTGCACTTTTCATCACTAATTCCACTGAACCAAATTCCTTGGTGTGTTATCTACCAGTGTGTTCCCACAAATTAGAGGGCAACACAGAGGGTACAGTACATATCTGTATCACAAAATGTGTGTCTGTGTGTCTGTGTGTCTCGGTCTGCCTTCTTCATTGTGAGAATTTCTGTGGAACTTGGACAAGAAAATAGGTTAGAGGCTTTTTAAAGATAGGATTACATCTTCATTGCGTGCTTGTTATGCAGTTATGGGACCTTGTTGGATACTTGGGAATTTACACCGTAAGGAAGGAAGGAAGGAAGGAAAGAAATTGTGCATATGCTAAAGAATGAAGACATCAGCCTTAACTATAAAACAAAGGAGGAAAATGACTAAAATACCCTTAAAAATCTAAGAAAGTTGTTATATTTAAGTAAAATAACCTTAGCAGCTTCACAAGAAGTAGCCCAATTTAGCTCTCACCATGGAATCAAGGGGTGTGATTAACTCCTTGGATGATCTGCAAGTGTCTACAATGTTTTTGTCCACATCTGAGCCACTCACTCTCATTTTTTAATCACAGGAGAGAAAATTAGATGTTTTGGATAGATTCACCTTCTAAAATATTCCTTCAAATCCAAGAAAAACCATATACGGAAAGTACCAATTTCTTTTAATTAAGTATAGAAAGGAGACCACAGTGTGCAGGTCATCTGTAGAATTTACCTTAAAATCAGGGGAAATGAATCCGCCCTGAAAGACACTAAATCATGTTGTGACTAAATGGGATGATAGACTCTCTACATCATGTAAGGTGCCATAATTTTCTCCAACTCTCAGTTTATCAGTTTATCAGGTTTATTTCAGTTGATGACCTTGGAAGCATGGGCTCTGCCTTACTTTCCAAGTGTCTTCTGGTCCAGTGTCTACTCCTGCTCTTAGTTACTGTGCTAGGTTTCAAGATCACACTACTGAGAGAAGCAATGACCTGTGTGGGTACTGGAATTGTGTGTATCATGGTATACAATGAGAAGTCTGTAGATTACTTGACTTTATACCATTCTCAAGCAGTTTATCCATAAATGCACAGCTCTGGATACAGTAACTAAGTAAGAAAAATGTAAAGGCTTTTCGTATTTCCTATAGAGTCTTTGACTTCATTTTAACATTTTTTTCCATGTTTTTTGATTGGCTTCTGTCAGTAGAAGACAAGGTTTACACAGTGCCTGGCTCTTTACACCTGTTTCTATTAAATTATTTCAGTTGTTGTAGTCTTTCTTCAGTTGTAAGTCTTTCTTCAGTGTAGCAAATCAGTCTAACAAAAAGCTGCAGAACCTATGGTTTCTAACCCACATCAATTCCCTAGTCCCATTCCTGAATGGAGAAAAGTGCTGGCAATTAGTGGCAAGAAAATAACCTTTATCCTGTAGAACAACCCACACAGCTCACTATGTTGAGATGTACTTCAATACTTCAATACTTGTAACAGCAGTGAGCTCTGTTATTAAAGCTCTGTCCCATAGTGCCAAATACACAAAGCTTCTGAAATGACTGTCCAACAGCTTGGGCTCACACACCTTTTACTGGCACAATACTTGTCAAAATGTACACATTCATCTAACAAAGGTATTTTGGAAACACTCACGGGGTTATCAAACTCTTCCAAATATATCAGTCTCAAATTGACAGATTTAACACATAGAAACTTTTCCTTTTGACACATTGTTTTAAGTTGTTTCTTTCCTCCAGTTCCCACCATCAGATTTTTATTTACCTTTAACTATGTAGCTTATGATAATTCATCAATTTTACAGTCCCTTCAGAGATGCTTTGGATGAAAGTTATTCTTACTGAATTAGTTTCTTTTATATGTAATATTTAGCTATAGTCAAATTATCTAGTGCTTTAAATACATTTGTTTATGTGCTTTCTGTTACTAGAAGATTAGGCTTTAATTTGCCTCAGCTAATAAACCCATTTTGCCTCTGCTTGAATAGGTTGTATGTACATTCCTTGGGGGATTAATCTGTATGTTCTGTAACATTGCTGTAACAATATGTAGTTACTTAGCTATTGCAAATGATGCCTTCCGTAAATGTCATACTCTAGAAAGTTAAGGTTTATAACAAGAAGCCATATTAGGCCAAGTCTGATGTAGTCAGACAAAAGCCCATAAAAATTCTTAGGCATATAAACTCTTTTGCACATCTGAAACAGAGGCAACATACTTCAAGCAAAGTACAGAAATCAGTCACAGTTTAGTTTTGTTACTGTTAATCACTGTGACTGTCTGGGAGAGAAGGATATTTAATGTCTGTGAAGCTGAGGTGATAAGGTCAGTAGCCTCTGCGGAGGAGAGAGAGGGAAGGACAGATTTTTGTCCCCTGTGGAGTCACAAGGCTTAGCAGAAGAGATACCATGAAATAAGATCATGCAATGTGAGATAAACCAGCCTTCTTACTGAGCTCTTGATTTTATGGTTTTTAGTATCCAGCAGAATACTAACCTTTATATCCAGACTTACCATCTGAAGATTTACAGGTATCAGGAATGGTCGCAACTGTTTCAGAATGGAGGAATGCTGACAAAAAGAGAGTCCTTCACCAGCATTGAGGTTCTAGTAACTATAAATGACTTCTTATGTAAAGGCATATTCATGTGCATGCTGCACTTGCCATAAAGACCCCTAATTTCTGATTCACATAAGATATCAGAAATCACTCAAACTTGAAAATAGGGCACAGAAGACACAGCCTGCAGAAGGAAGGATTTTGTGTACCTTGGTTGCAGGATCTGGTGAATGATAGTAGCTTCATGTTTGCGGTCATGAAGCCATCCAGAAATACCATGTCTGGAAATTCAAGATGTCTTTCAAAACTTTACTCATCCAAAATCACTACAGACAGCCTCTGCCTGTCCATATACATAATTTCTACAGAGATCTAAAATTTAAGTAAATTAGAATGGCAAAGTTTACTTAAATTTCACAAGAACACTACGGCACAGATACTGTTGAAACACTAACAAATATTTCTTACGCAGTGTTTTTATGAGGCTTGAAATATTATCAGGTCAGTGAACAATGATCTGTATCCGACCACAATGTTATTTTATTTTCTGTGCTATTATTACAGGTGATTATGTAGTCATGACTATATACTTCGACTTAAGTAGAAGGATGGGATACTTTACTATTCAAACATACATTCCCTGTATATTGACAGTTGTTCTTTCCTGGGTATCCTTTTGGATCAAAAAAGATGCCACACCAGCAAGAACAGCATTAGGTAAGTTGTTAATATTTCCCTTTGCTGCTGTCTTTGTGATGTTCCTACACTACCATTTGAAAATGCCAGCTTCCTTTCAAAGAGACCACTAGTTATATGCTTTTGATTATTGCTACTATGTCTTGCAGACTCAGATCTACTTATCACTGAAACCTCTGGTTTTATTCCTGTAACAGGAGGAAATTAAAGAATTAAAAGTATAATAGCCTCACCCTTTGGATGACACTGCCACCCATTTTGCATAAAACTCTTGAATTGCTGTCCGTCTCCTTGTTCTCAGTATGATATTTTAGTGACATTTTTAAAGAATTAATTAATTGCACTGTTGGATTCCTTCCCTTCTGAAACTCTCCCCCACGGGCATTATGTCTTATATATACAGAAAACTGTGGCGTATAATAGTGTTAACTCATGCAAAGTGTTTTAGCATGCATGCTTGAAGTTAAACTCCCCACTGGTGGGTCTATTGATATTTTTCATAGATTGTGGAGATTTATGCTGGTTTTGGTTTTCCAGAAGCTTGTTTATATCAGGACCAGCATGTGCATTTTGGCAATGTGCTTTAGGATACACTTAGAAATGTTGACTTAGACATTTGTAAATTTATTCTTATGTCTATAGGAAAACTTACAGGTTTTGCCAGCATCAGGGATATAGGGCTATATAACTGCCAAATGTAGGTATACATCAGAACCAAAGGAAAAACAACATCTTAGTTCAGGTTGTGGTTGCCAGGTCTGCCAATACAAATTGATTCAGAAATCTACCAACGTAGGAAAAAAGGAGAGGCCGTGTCAAGGTTTACATGTCTGTTTTCAAGTACAGAGGTTACCGTTCCCAGCTCTTCATTGCATCCTGGTGGAGTTTATTTCCATGTGGATCCATATTTCTGAGATTATTTTACAAGAAAGGAATATTCAGTCTTCACTCCCTTCACATGAGTGCCAAAGTGCCATTACACTGTGGCTCCAGCAACATGATGAACCCTAAGACTGACAGTTATTCTGTGACCTCCAGGACAGCAAAAAAAACCACAGAGCAGCTGTACAACAGCCTGTTCCCATCTGTGTAGGCTTGCCTGTGGTACTCAGAAAATTGAGCAATAGGTGTTTAGTGTACTTCTTTGCTGAACTCCTTTCTTCTTAAATTGGGTTACTCAGGGGACATAAAGAAATACTGACCATGCTCCATCTTTTTAAACAGGGAGTCCGAAGCCCCATGTGTGGGCAGTCACACAGCATCCATTTGGGTTACCCTTCTTAATGCATAAGAGAAAAGAGACAAAAGACATCTAACAGTTCTAATTATTGATTTACCATAAGCAGTGTTCATATCCTGTTCCTAAGGGTGGTTCCTCACTCTACACAGCTCAGTTTTCTAATCAGTTAGATACAGAAGTAGGTTAGATCACTAATCACCACAGTGTGACTCTCTCTGCTTGACCTCCTCAGCCAGCACAAAGTTCAGACAAAAAATGTGTTCAGGTACTGAGGTCACAAATTTGGAGTAAGAACATAAAAATTAAGTGTTCCAAGACGATATTGAATGGATATCATGACTCACTCCAGAAACTCTAATGAAAAACTAAATCTCTAGGCTAAAATAAAACCTTTCTATAATTAAAGTCAAATAACAAAAAAAATAATATATACAAGGATCATTTATTTCTGTGCACAGAGTCCTGTTGCTCCCAAATCAGCAATGGCTTGTTGACTCCTGGGATGCAGTAAGCAGATGTTCCCATTTTACTGTAGGTCTGCTTGTATAATGCAACTTATAAATCTGTCTGAGCAACTGCACACATCCACATTTGGGTAGTGGCACATGGTGAAATTGTGAGTAATACAGCCAAAGGCAAACTGATGAAATTTTCCTACTAATTAGTTGAAATTAATTGTAGACTCTGTGCACCAAACCTTCTCCAAGTATAGCTGCATTAATGTAATGGGCTAGCACCAGGGAAATTGTATTCTCTCTGAAATTAATTAATAATTTCCTAAGCTATTGGCAACTACTCACAGTTACATGAAGGACAATTTTTACTCCTTCCTGAACAATGCTAAGTAATAAACTACTTCTGTGCTGGAGGAAAAAGGAAGTAATTAGGGTGTGGGACCATAAGTACCCTTTCAGCAGTCCTGTCCAGAGGCATCAAAGTGCCCTTAAAAAACTTGGCATCACAGTCCCCCTTTCACATGCACTTTGAGGGACTGAGGTCCAAAGCGGCAATGAGACTAACTCCAGGCCACCTGAAGACTGAGTGGGAAAATAGAAGTAACATTTGAGGGTTGGAGATGAAAACGATGTTTTCTGATCCCAGGTTATTCCGCTCTTCATTTAAAGAGAAGAAAAACAAAAAGACTCTCTGAAGTTGCTGTTTTTCTCCAGTAATCAAAATTTTCTTCTCATGATACTCATAGTGAAGAACAGCCAGCAAGTGTTTGAAGTAAAGTTATGAACTAGAAAAGAATAAGTTGTTTTCCTTGAAGATGAAGGCAATTAGGTTAAACTGAAGCTTTCATCCCGGTTTCCCCCTACTTTTTCAAAATAGTTATAATATGTAATAGGGCCAGGCAGTTACTACAGAGCAATGTTAAACTGCAGCTTAAAAAGATACAGTGGGTATCAAGGCCAACAATGTGTTGATGTAAAAGAAGATACAGATGATGTTTCATAAACAAATGAGCATTGCTTTTCTTGCCATTTCTTCCTAAGGTCATTCACTAGAAAACCAAGAAGGTTCTCAAAACATAGATGCCAGAGCAGAAAGGTGGAGAATTAAGTTTATAAGCAAGTGATAGCATATGTGAAAGTAGGAGACATTTCCTTCACTATCCCAAAAACTTACCCTCAGGAAAACAAGAAAAATTTAGTCTTGCTGACCAAAGAGTTTCTAACACTGAAACTACTGCTACCTCACTTTGCATGCAGTTGTCCAGTAAGTATATTTCAAACAGTAACAAGTTTAGGTAACTGTTTAGGCCCAATGATCTAAAGGTTAAAGTGTTTTCATGCATTATGTATATCTATATCATTTGACCTCCTAGACAGTCCTTTCTGTTTTATCAAATAATATCTTTGGTATGGGATTTATTCAGAGAATATAATGGCACAAAACTGTATTTATACACAAACATGTAAGCTCACACTCACACTTTATACCTGAAAATTCTGAAATCTGGTTACTTCAAAACTGTCTTTGGCTGATATTAAAATTCTGTTGAAATAGACAGCTCATGAGCACTGTGAATTTCAATAACAGGTACAAAGCTCGCTTTGCCATACGTGACTCCGCAGTGAGAGACTTAACAATTTCATCTGGCAAATCTTATTGCATTTGAAACCACTCAACAAACTGAATTTTCTTAACATGAGAGATAAAATGAGCTAAGGGGTATGGAATGTAGGTATCATGTTTGGAAATAATGATGCTGCATGTTATTCATATATACATACCTATATTCTGACTTGCAAATATATAGGAATACAAAACTGTACCGTCTGGTGCACATTCTTTCTTTCTTCTCTGTATGTCTCCCCATAAACTCATTTTAATATTTTAAAATTTCGCTGATCCATTAGATATAAAATTGATACACTAGATAGAATTTTCATCATTTCAAAAATTCAGTGCTTGATAACAGTGTGAGCTGGAATCCAGTCTCAAGCATGATTTGAACTGGCATTTCACATTCAGGCTTAAGGCATGGATATAGGACTCAGGGTCAGTTTCAGATTTAAATACTTAAACACAGAGGCTAATGGTTATTTTTTGTCCTTCTCTGCCTTCCTGTCCATAGTCACTTCGGAAGCTGGTCATCATTACAGATACCTGCACAGTGCTTCTTGTCACAGATAATACAAAGTTATACCTTCATTTCAGTAACATTTGAGGAAAAATATTCCACTTCAACACACCATTCAGGAGAAATATTGCAACCTTTCAAAAAAATACTTTTGAGCACTGCAAGCTTTTTTCTCCCTTTTATTTCTTTTTAGCCTTGTAATAAAAACTGTCCTATCACAGGATGAGTGGGAAATAAAAGCTTTCATTTGAGCCCAGGTAAATAGGACACTGATATGTGCTAGACGAACCCTATAGGTTTTGAGGAATTTTCTAAAGGTAGCAAAATACCTGAAGGCAGCTGCATGCACATGTGGGTCTGAAAAGGATAAATTTGTGTTAAAAATCTAAATATAAGGGTTAAAGAACTTCATTTTATATTTCAGAGTATGCTATAGCCTGGATGCACTTCTTTCAAAGTTAGTGACTCCCAAGGCCTGAGTCAAGGACATACAGAAAGACTAATTAGCCTATAGTTAGTATGGGCTAAATCAAGGCCGGTGCAACCTTTTGCAGTTGGACAACTTTGCAGCTGGCAACTGTGATAAATGCCTAAGCATGGTCTTTGTCTCTGGAGCTTTTTCAAAATATCAGCTAGCTACAGAACTGATGTTGAGGAGTCTGGAGAGGTTGCTGGATCATGGCAGCCACATCTGCTTATACTGGGAGGTGACACAGGTGTCAGAAAATGGAATTATTTTCCCAGTATCTTTTGGATATTCAAGGCACACATTATGTCCGCACTTCCCACTTCCTATCAGCATTGCTTTCATCTTGATTATTGACCTTTGTTGTTTTTCAGAAACTTTTTGTTTGCTTGCTTGTGGGTAATGGATATTTTAGGAATTCAATTAATTATTAATTGCTGAAGAAGGTTGAGACCTGAGCAGTAATTTGCCTTCTGGCTTTTCCAAGGAATTTCTGTTGGTTTGAATGGAGAGGGTTATTCCTGTGAATCACTGTGGCTTCTATCAAACATTACAAAGCAGATTCAGACCATCCTTCATAAAGAGAACATAGTCAAAAGCAATCCACAGACACTTCTTTCTCTCCAGAGTGCTCTTTATGAGAAGTAATTTTACTATAAGGCATAATTTCAGTCAGCCTTTGACATTTCAAACATTGTGGACCATTGTGAAGTATCACTTTAACTATAAAAAAGAAAGATTACCTTATGGTTATGTTGCTTGTAGAGCAGGTTCTCTCTTGAGATGTATTGGAGTGAGAGCTTTTCTTTTTTTTCCTAAGCCATTGAGAAGTTTCATTTTTTTTCTATCAGAAGACATGCAGTTCATAACAAATTATATCAGTCCAAGCTCGGAATGAAAAGACTTGTATTCCTCAGAAATGAAGAGAAATTGTATAAATTACCAGCAGTTAAATAACTGACATGACATAGATTTCATTCTAGGATTGGTTTTATTGTTTTAGATATTTCACACAAAATAATTCCTTTTATATTCTTTATCACTAAATGAATCTAAAAAGTGATTCTTTCTATGAATTAAAAAGACTATTTTCATCAATGTTACATCTGAAGTTTGTATACAAAATAACATTGGCTCTACTGATGTTATTTTCCCTTAACTTTTAATACTGCTAAATGAAATTAATTAATTACTTGGATACAGTCTGGATTACTCTATGTTTATTTCCAAAGATTGTTCTGTGATATTGAGAACTGATGTTGCATACAATTAAATCAAGTTTCTCTCTCCAGGCATCACCACAGTATTGACCATGACGACTTTGAGTACCATTGCAAGAAAGTCATTACCCCGCGTCTCCTATGTCACTGCTATGGATTTGTTTGTGACTGTATGCTTTCTATTTGTCTTTGCTGCTCTGATGGAGTATGCCACACTCAACTACTACTCAAGTTGCAGGAAACCAAGCTGTACTAAAAAGAAAAAGTCGGTAAGATGGAAACAATTAAATTTCTTTTCGTGTGCAGCTCAGAATGCGGATAATCATTCAGCAATAGCCTGTAATCCCATAAGACTCTACTCCTCCGAGATTTTCCCACTCTGTGGTGGGATCTGCCCTGGAAGCTGATGGAAAAGTTACCAGCAGTAGCAGTAGAGTGAGGTCTATTTCCAACAGAAGCAGCCTGTTGACCATGAAGCAGCAGCCCTACCTATGGGTCTTTTGTTCTCCAGTTACTGTGCTGGTAGTCATAAAGGGCTCCCACTAAAACAGATTTCATAGCTAGTTGTACAGATATATGCACATCAATGTATATTCAAATGCATTGCTATTTCATGGCTTACCAGGTCTAGAATTATTCATAAACTTCACAAGTGGAATTTCAGTGTCTCTGCTGGGAACCAGCACTTGGTTTTGGCCCTGTGCATAGTGATGCTTGTTCCCAAGTACAAAAATGGAGATCATTATACATGGCTGCATTTTTGGCCAAAAAAACACTTCCAAATGTAGCACCCAGAAATACACAAAAGCTGTTTATTTAGAATTAATTATAACAATCACGCAAGAAGAATTGTCTGATATACTTCATAACTGACTATGAGAATGAGGCGGCAGTTTAACAGAGAAAAAAATCTCAGTGTAAACATAGGGAAGGGGGTTCTCCACTCAAGATCAGTGGTGAATCTCATGTGTTCAGTAATTGAAGATGATGGATGCCTTTGTACATAATGTGGAAAATAAGGACATTTGAAATCAGAAATCAAAGCCAAATAGGAAAAGTGTGGAGGAGGAAGGGAGAGAAGGCTAAATTTAGAGAATAATAGGCCATGAGGTAAAAAGGGATTGAATGAAGAGTTATAGAAAATGACTGAATGAAGAACTAATGAAGGAAAAGCTGAAACAAATACGGATTAGAAGAAGCCTAGAAAGCCAAAGACTTAGTCAATGAAAACTCCATTCTTCTTGCAAAAATTTATTGCACACAAAAGGCAAAAGCGTGTTACCAAAGGAAAAGTACGAGACATTCAAAATGAACTTGCTAATGATCAGACTAAAGTTGCCATCCTAAAGAAAGACTGAATTAAAAATTCATGAGTAAGATGTACTTCCAGACTTGTGAAAAAAGATGAGAGAAAGCATACAGAATTGATGGAATTAAATTAATACCAGAACAAATGCTCACTTAGCTATTGTTTGATAAAAAAATAAATGTAATGAGTTGAATAAAGATTTTAAGTGTATGGAAACTAGGTAAGCATTCTGCTAAGGTTTCATGCAGTTTTCAAGTGTACAGATTATTATGCTGAATATATAGAACACAAAATATGAAGGGTTTTATGAATAAATGCATTGGTTCAAGGAATGCTATTGAATTTACATGTGTATGAAGAATAAGTATATTTTCTTCTGAATAATTCTTTTTTTTATCTTTATTTAAGCTACCTGATGTAAGTTTTGGTCATGTGATGGTAAGTAAACTACATTATTCAGTGAGAACAATGAGGGCATGAATGTACAGTTAATGTTTGCTTGCACTAATTGACAAGAAAGCTGTATTGCTTTGTTATGCTTTACCCTGACTTCACTATAAATATTAGTTTGGGTTTTTTGTTAAAAGGTCAGTTTGTTTTCAGCTGTGGAAGAGGAACATAGCTGCCTCTTTCTATAAGAACTTATCAAGTGATTTGGAAGGGAGAAGGGTCAAGTGTATAATATTGTGTGTTATTTTTACCTCAGAAATGTTGTGTATCTGCTTTATATAATACTGTAGTTGCTCATAGCATTTCATAAAAAAGTGATAAACACAAGTTATGCCATAAACTTATATGGAGTTTTAACTAAGTTTCATAGAAAATAGTTTGTTTATGCATATCTGCAAAGTCTTTAGCAAACTTTCAGGTGGATTTTCAAATAATTTAGGCACATGAACACAGTTAGCTGTACTATGTCTACAAATGGAATATGTCCTGCAGGAATAAAGTTGAAACAGAGCACAAAATAAGTGTCTCTAATTTGTATGAAATCTGAAATTGGAATGCATGCTATCATATATAGAGATATAAAGCATAGAGAAGCATACAGAAGGCAAATTAATCGTGTGGTTGAATGGTTGGCTATCAGATAAGAAGAGTCAGAACGAAAACATTGGTTTTTACATTTTCTTGGTTTGGATATGCTGAAGTTTATCATTTACAACTGCTAGCTCCATGTTACTAGCCTATCTTTTACAAATAATGTTATACACCTTTTTCTGTTTTTTTTTCTTAACATGAGTTTTCTGATTTTTAAGAGCTTGTATAGCTTTGAAAGTCAGCTCATTGAAAATGAATGGTTTACAGGATTTATATACTCACTACTGATGCCACTCCCTGGACAGACTTTTCTGAGAGATGAAGTTAACAGGGCACATTGAATGGGTATTGGCACTTTCCTTTTTCCAATTAAAAATGATAAGGAAAAGATACACAGTTAAAACTATATTAGGATTTAACAGTCTTTTCTAGAGCTAGTCAGTCTGTTGTACTTGGAAAGTATCTCCAGCATTTTCAAGTGTTTTTTACTCACTCTTTTCTTTTTTTTACCATAATATAGATACTGAGCAGGGCCTTTTTCTATAGATAAACAACTTCTGTGTTCAAATTATAGCTTAAATTGCTAAAATAATCTCTTAAGATATCATTTTGTCTTTTCCAGCCTTGTAGTGGTAACACCTAAAAGGTGAAATTTATTACTCTTAGTAAATCTGTGTTTAGGTAATCCCACTCATTTTTTTCTCCGCCAGGAGGACACACTTATACCTTGTCTGAAATAATATTATTAAGCATATTTAAGACTGCATCTGAACTGCCCTGTCCAAGGCAGACTGCCAGGGTGGGACTGGGCTGGTGCCCACTGTGTGTGCTCTACCCTCCTCCCAACCCCAGCTCAGCTGGATATGCAGAACACAGTGGGGGCCATCCATATTCTCCTGGTATCTTGTCATTCCAGGACACCTCCCAGGTGACAAAGATTAAAACAACCAGATTAATATCTCTGTATTATCAGGACATTTATTTTATCTTCTGTCCTGAGAAGATAGTTGATATAACAAAACAGCAACAAAAATCCCCAGACTATTGACAGATGAGAAAGTTTCCTTTGCAGAGCCAGAGCACTTATTTATCTTCACTTATGAAAATTTAACTTCGCTTTTCTTCTTTTTAACATAAATATTTTAGCCAGGCATGGCAAAGTTTCAGTACCTGAGTAGGAAATCTTCATAGGACCCACAATAAATTTACAATATGTGACACAGTGGTATAGCAGAATTCCATATATACTCTAGCCATAG
This sequence comes from Scytalopus superciliaris, assembly GCA_013400415.1. Lineage (NCBI taxonomy): Eukaryota > Metazoa > Chordata > Aves > Passeriformes > Rhinocryptidae > Scytalopus > Scytalopus superciliaris. Next base: position 422,628 of record VXBX01005589.1, read on the forward strand.
ATTTTTTTTTCTCTCCAAAAGTGCTACAGTCAAAAAAAGATTGCTTGTATCTTTTCACTTGGTAACACATTGTAAGGCTCTGAAATCAGCCACCCGAAACTTTAAAAATGAGAGAGAAGACCATAAGGGTGCAATTTCTGTCATCTAATCTGAGACATAAAGTCATTCACGACAAATAGATTTGCAATAATCTGCTCCTAAACTGCAGTTTGCTTGCAGTCCACAGCACAATGCACATGAGAGATTTTAGCCATTTACTTATGATGAAACGAATTGTGTCCAGAAGTAATTAACCGGATTCCATAGGGTAGTTGTTCAGACTTAGTTATCTGTGTTGACAATGCCAACATATAAGCAGAGGGATGCCACATCACATTCTTACCTCCGGGACCAACATTTTTAATGAAATGGGTAATATTACAGTGTGGCAAACCCTAAGATTTGTAGAAAGAAAATGAAGTCAGTAGAAAAATAAAAATTTCCACTGAGGCATATCAGTCATACCACTGATGTTTTTCACACTCAGCATGAAAATTTTCAAATACATTCTAACACCTTTAACAGGAAATGCTGAGTACTTTGTATAGCAAGTGTGGAGGCAAGGGCCCAGAGCATCCTCCTGAATGCAAGCAGTCGTGACTAGCTTGTTAGTGCACAGCCAGCATGCTCCTGCAGGCAAAGGCAAAGCTCAGTGCAACAGGGGGAGGTAGTGCCCCTTAGGTACAGGAAATCCATGCTGGCAGGGCTGGTGTCTGCTTTGTCAGGACAGTGCAGACAGGCAGTGAAGCTGATGGGACCTTTTCTAATGATGTCAGTGGAGGAAGTGACACTTGTGAAGATGGAATGGGTGGCTTAATGAGAGGGGAGACTACTGTGAGAAAGCATCTTTCATGAAAAGGAAATTATGTGACAGATAAGCTGATAATGTGTAAATAGGGAGTACATTGAAGAAGGAGAGGTCTGTAGGTGTGAATGGTACTGTGAGGATGAATGATATCAGTGTGCTAGTTTTGAGCATGGTTAGTGTGATAAGTACTAAGGGAACATGCCTAGGGATGGCATTTGGAAATCCTGTACCAAAATGATCACTATTTGTTGCTGACCATACCTGTTTTTATAAATCATGGTAAAGTTAAGAGGCAGTGAATGCATCTATGCTAAGTGAAGGTTGTTCTATAATTAAGTGGAGAAAGGGGGTATCATCCTTATTTTTCAGAATTCATTCTTAAATATAGTGGCTGCAAGGGTTTAAAACAACTTGCAAATAATATTCTGACAGGTAAGTGAACTCCCAGGTGTGAAAAAAAATATTACTGGGAATTATATGCTTGAGTTACCCAAGTAGAAAATACACATAGAATTATTTAACTTGCCATTCCACAATATCTTTATGAAAATTCATCTGAAAAGGCATGTTTTGAGGGAAAGAAAAACACCCCTTAGATCTAGAATTCCTAGTATTGACCTCTTATTCTCAGCTCCTGTGATTTTTGATCTGCATCATCCATGGAAGCTTAACAAACTGTTTTTTTTTTTTTCTTTCTCTCCTCAGAATTATTCTGTACTTGATATGAGACCACCAACTACAGTCATCACATTGAACAATGCCATGTATTGGCAAGAATTTGAAGATGCGTGTGTCTATGAATGTCTGGATGGGAAAGACTGTCAGAGCTTTTTCTGTTGTTATGAAGAGTGCAAATCAGGCTCGTGGAGGAGAGGACGAATTCACATAGACATCTTAGAACTGGACTCTTACTCCAGGGTCTTTTTTCCTACATCCTTCCTGCTGTTTAACCTAGTCTACTGGGTTGGATACCTCTATCTTTAAATGTTGCCTGTAGCGGTGAAGACTGCTGTGTTTTCTCACTGTGGATGGATGGTGAAAGTGCAGAAAAAGTGACACGGTCAGTTTCATCCCAAATTATAAAGACCACATTAACTTCACTTTCTTCATCACCATTACAGAGCCTGATGAAGAATTTTAATATGTAATTTCCTGAAAAAGATAAATGTGGAAGAATTCTCTCCTAACTGCTATTCATTTTAAGGAAAAGATTCTTACAAAGTTCAACTTAATTTGTAATATAAGCAATGTTTGTCAATAATTATTGTATATTAGTATCTCTACTATTCTCCCTTGGCCTAGAAGTTATTCACTATTCAGGCAAATATTAAATATGTAATTTTTATTTTCATTCCCATACTTCAAAATGCTGTCATATCCCTGAGGCTCAGAGCAATGTACACTGGCACTGGCAAATAAGCCAAAGCTGACAAAACAACTCATTTGTATTTAAATTTACTTGAGCTATATCCCATAGGTTTTGGGAAATATTTCATTAGTGATCTCCTTGATACAGATTAACCACCAAAAGACAGGAAGAAATGTCTCCGGTGGGATCAAAACGTGGACGTTACTTTCTGCAAAGGTCTGGGATTCATGGAATTAGGCACTTACCTACACATAGTGATTTTAACTTAGAGGGGAAAAGGCAAAGTGATAAGAAAGCTATTGTTTTGATATAAATAAAGCTTGCCTATCTCTGAGGCAGCTGTAGGCATAACTTCTACAGTTTTTCAACTTTTAACTGTCTTTTTTTTATGACTGGTTAAACACAAGATTGTCACTGATTTCTAAAGTACTCTACTTGAAGCAGGACAAGATTCCTGCTTGTTTGTGTCATTGTAGCAAGTCATAGTTGATAGTCTATGAGTAAAAATCACTATATAAATATTCACCACAAATATGTGACTTTCTCTGGATTTCAATTTGCTAAAAAGTGTGCCCATACATTCTTATCTTTTTCTTCTAAAGTTGTTTCACAAAATTGAAAAATGTGTGCCAAAGGACTTTTTTTGTTCCTTTCATTAAGTTGAACATTGCAGTATTTACTCATGGCAGTTGTTCCCTGGGTCTGTGATGAAGGCTGAACACTTTTGACTTGAATAGTGCATTACAGGAACTCAATTGTGACACTTGGATTAAACATGAAGTAGTTGCCACATGCAGAAGGAGGTTGTTTTCATTCTTCTCAATTTTCAACTATATTTTAATGTAAAAAGCCATTCTGTATTTTTCAAGCTTTTGACCATTGAATTCTTAAGTAACCCATTCTTTCAAAAGCTAGTCTTACAGTGTTAAGCTAGATGACATCTTCTACAAACTATGTAATTGTTATTAAGCAAACAAAATAGTTTCAGAATTAAATATAAATAGCTTTTCACTACTTTTGGATGACAAATGGTTACAAAAGATTGAAGTTGAAACATGCCTAAACCCACAATTCTATTTATTTTCTCTTTTGGAGATATTTTTTTTATAATCTCAAAAATTGTGTGTCTCTTCCACAAAGTATTTGATAAGAAAATGAATAGTGGGTGTGATTGAAGAGGAGTTCCTTTTTTTCGTCATAAGCAAACCCCTGCAAACAAGCAAAAGTTAATGCAGTGGTAATTCTAAAGGAACAGAAATGCTGTCATGTTCTTTGAAACATCACTGTCTGTCACTGCTGTTGTTCTGTTCTTCCAGGGAGTTTTTAATTGAAAAAAGCCTAACACAAAAGTTAACGTAGTTACTCAAAATCTGTTTTTCCCTTGCCTGAAGTATCAGAGACATAACTGAGTTTAGGTTGGGGAGGGGAATCACTTCTGTAAGGACTGCCAAAATTCAGATTAGAAGCAGAGAGAAGAAATACTTGGAGGCAGGATCTTAACCTTATTTTTAACAAAATCTGCCCATTCAGATGTCTTTTAAGTCAATGATAACTTTCTGGTTTCAAAACATATGTTGAAGATCTTGCTGACTCTCATTAGCAAATTACTCTGCACAAGCTATTGCTCTGTAAACCTCTGAGTCCTGCACTTAGAAGTATGGATTTTATGGAAGTGATATTTTAAGCAGTGCAAAAAGGTGACTGAGTTGAAGTGGAATATCCTGATCTCTAATTATGAATTAGTCTACTCTAATAGTCACCTTCAGCCATATTTTGCAAGAATATTAGAAATACTCCAAACCTAAATAAAAGAATGGAAACAGTTATCCGTTAGGTTGTTGATCCTGAAAACCTTCTGCACAATCAATTGATTTTGGTGTTAGTATTGAGACACGTGACGCACAATAAGGTGCCTTCCACCATTAGATCTTGAGAGGTTTGTTTAACAATTGCGTATTTGAGTGAATGTCCTGGGAGTAAGTGTGTAAGTGGAAATTCCCATTTCAGATTATGAGCATATGTTTTTCTTACACTTATGCTCATGGCTGCCCATGAGAGGTCCTGAAATCATGCAATTCCAGCAGATCCTTCCTTGGAAGACTGCTAGGTGTTCATATTGCCTCTGTTTTCTGAATATTTTCACAAAGAGAAGTTGGAAGTATATAATTCAACTTTTTTCCACTGTCCTAACCAAGAAAGAATCTATAGACACTACTGGCTTCTGCTGTTATATTGAAAGCAGAGGATATATTCTACTGTATCATTTATTCTACTCTTAGGGTTAAGGGCAAAAAAAAATATTTATATGCAAGGTAGGCAGCTGCAGGCTGGCAGGTTCCTTAATGCATTCCTCTGCTTATTCCTAGTTACTTGGTTTACTCTCACTGCTTTAGTGCTCTGGCAGACAATGAAAAACCTTACAGGTCAGGGAAGATAAGCTTTCTAGGTCCAGAATCCTTCAGAATTCAAGTATTCTAGAGACCGAGACAATGTGGTCTGCATATATCTATGTGCCATACCCTTCCATAGTAGTAAGAATATCTTCATTAACCTCCACATATTCTTTTGCTTCTTTCACAAATTGAAAGAAAATTAACATTTCTCTGCACTGTCCCAAGTGAAATTTAAGAACTGTATCTTAGCATTTTAGAACATTTTCTTAGTGGATAATTTTATATTCAAGACTTGCATTTACTCAACTCCTTTTTTTTTTTTTCCCCTCCATTATTACTTAGTTCTCCTTTTTACCCTTCCAAGGAAGAGAGCAGAGGAAGGCAAAAACAAATGAGCAGTGAAATGAAAGTATTTAGATTTATATGTAAAATCACAAACCCAAGTATTTTTACATTACATTCCTTCCTTTTTGAAGTTACAGAAAAGATTGTGAGCTTTTTTTTTTTCCCCATGAAGGTTTAAAGTTAATCCTCTTATTCTCCCCTTTCAATTAAAGGTTGTTGGACAATATTTTCCTGCATTGAGAGCAGTATTTTCAAGGCAATTAATAATGTATAAAAATACTGGTCTGTTTAATTTAATATCAGTTCTTCTAGTCCTCATACTGGCATACTGATAGCTCCATCTTTTATTCTTCCAAGAATAAGGGTATAAAAACTTGTAGCCAGTTTATGCTGTCTCCATGTCCAGCAGTAATATGGAACTGAAGAGCACCACACATCACACAATTTTAATGTAGCTTTCTAATCAAGAAGTATGGTGTAGTTTAAAACACTTTAGGCACTTTGGTAACCTTTCTTTTCTTTCAGATGCTCATGTGCTTACTCAGCTCTTAAGTGTATATTGGTATATTGTGCATACCAATAAAAATGATAAAAATTACAAAAGCCAGAACTGTCTTCACAGGGACCACAATGAGTAGTGAAGCTAAAAAAAGAGACATAAATTATTTTTTATTGCTGTGCAGTTCTTACCTGTCACAGTCCTCTTATTCAATTCAACCCACAGCTATTTCAAAATCATCCACCTGGAGGTTTGCACATTCATCAGTTGGAACAGCAGTGACACATGAGCCTTTAGCTGATAGCAAATGATATTTCTGGAACTGGTAGCATCCTGCCAAATAACTCAGACAGATAGCTATCTCAAACACTTCTGCAGTCTCAGTGTCTAGCATCTCATGTTGCTGCATGAATTTATCACAACTCACCTTACTTGGTCATTTCATGAAGGGAAGGTTGTTTACCTCCTTTTAACACCAAATTTCACCACACATCTAGAAAAATTACTCTCCTGCCCATGCACCAAGTAACCAGGTGCAAGGAAGCTTTAGAGCTGCTGACTTTGTGAAAAAGAGAGACTATATTTTAAGACAGACAGATTTCATTAGCCAACACGGAGTGTTGGTGTTACTTTCTAAACTGTAAAACAAAGCACCCACTGAAAGTTGTAAATGCTGTCCATAGCAGATTGTACTCTTCCCATTGGCTGCTCTTTGCCAGTTTTGATACAATACACTAAGAAAAGGCAAGCCATAACCCATAATCTTAGCTGCCTACAGAGATTATTTTTTTAAAAGGTGTCTTCTTGCTCACAGTGAAATCTTTGTGCCTCTTACATCAGTGCCTTTATAATTTATTAATATTAAACTATTCCTCATATGAGAGTCTCAGAGTTAGAAAGAGGAACAATGACCTTTCTGGAGTTCTTCCTGAGCACCAGAGTGAGTGACCAATATTCTAAATATCTTCAACTTAACATTGAGTATTTGCTTTTTCTTTATTTTTCTAAACAGTCTACAGGTTTCTCAATTCTTAAGTAGCAAGAAAACTGTAGTGGCATTTCAGCAGTTTATAAGAATCCTTGCTTCTTCACTCAAAAACTTTATTCCACCAAGAAATACAGAGCATATACTCAAGATATTTACTTCAGCCAGATAATTTTCCAGAAGACTATTTAAAATAGTAAAAAACAGACTATACATTGGGAATGCAGTTTTCTACAGCTGAAAGATGAGATTCTTTTTCCCTTAGAGGCTTTTCTGAGCTAATTTTAGATCCTTCTTCCCTCCACCTATACAAATGGCAAGCACAAAATTAGCTCAACTTACACTTACATACTGAAAAAGATTATGGTGCCATTATTCTTATATGATATATTTTACGTATAGTCTAGGAAAATTCATTATGAAGTTCAGTTCATCAGAGTTGGACATCTGAGAATTCTCTACTTTCTATCAAAACATGCATTTTGATCTTCTAATAATTTTCTATTTATGAATGACAAGCAGAAGACGTGGTTATGTTTATTCATATGTCTAGGAGTAGGCTTTCTCAAGAACTGAACCAGACAAACAAGGCACTGATACCTTCAGTTACTTGCCAGGTATTCTTTTATCTAGGCAAAGGCTGGCACTAGTCAGAGAAGATACAACTGCCTCTTTGGTGTCATAAAAGCACTCACATAACTTTACTTGGAGCCCTAAAGCAGCCTGTAGACCTTCTTAGAGGGCAACCCAGGGGTTCCCTTTAGGGTTTAATACTTAGTACTTAGTACTCTCTTAAATGTCTCTTTAATTTCTTGCAGCCTGCGGCAGTGCTTGAGAGAGATGAACCTGTACTGACACAATATATTCTAAAATACAAGGAATGAAATATCCACAGTGAAGCTGATGATGGCTTATTACTGAGACTGCATTATAAGTTTTAAAGAAACCTTCCACAATAAGACCGTTACCAGAACAGGGGTTTCAGTTCAAAGAGTCTTACAAACAACCAGGAAGAGCACTGGATCCTATTCTGGAGAGGTTGATTATCCAGTGATTTGCTTCAAAACTAGTGGAGAGTAGATTTGTCATGTAGAGTACTTACAGCGAGATTTGTGATTTACACAAAGTGAAGCCTAGAACAGGTAAATGCTAAAATTTCTAAATTGCACATTAATATAAAATGGATAAAGTGAATAACATTGATGGCATATTTTTTTTTAAAAAGCTACTGACAAATGAATGTGGAACAGGGCATACTACCAAATCCATTCCATGCTTCCAGACCACCTGGGTTCCTTAAAATGCAAGTGACTATAGAACTCATGGAAATCTGGTAGAATAATTCCGTTTGACAGTATTACACAGGCAACCCAGAGATGTATGCCTTTGCCAGACAGAGTGCTCCAAAGGAAAATATTCAGAATAATCTTCCCCAAAACAGTTTGTCTGAACAACAGTGAGAAACCTTGTATGGAGACATTACAGCATCAGTCCGCCAAATACGCTTTTGCTGTCATTAAGGAGTCCTGTGACTTTGTTGTTATCCACGCTCACATGCAATACCAATCTTAAATCATGGACAGACCTGTGGCCATCACAAGTTGGAACACTAGCCTGAAGGGAATCTGAGACCAATTTGTGGCCATCACAGGCCATCACCAAACCTCTCATATAATCCTGTTCTAAACTCACAGTATACTGCTCTCAAAACATTCTTTTCCACCATGACAACGCATGGATTTTTTTTCAAAGTGAGTGCAATTTTAGGATTCACATAAATACTGCCAACTATGTGCCAAAATGAACTTTCTTACAGAACACAGACAAAATTTTAGATTTCTAATTATCTTTCCTTCCTAAGTTTTTCTTAGGGGTGTGTGATTTCATTGCTAGCAGTGCAGCTTGTGATGTCATAGTGAAATGAAAGTACAATTATGTGCCCAATGTGCCTTGAATAATACAGGTAGCACTAGCACCACTATGTCATTCTAAGTTAGACAGCCATCCTAGTGATCCCCGAGACCGACCTAATCAGAAAAGTCAAACACCCGTGTGCTTCATCTTCAAGTTCACAGACGACTTTCTTGATCACATCCATTCCAGTTTACTTTGTGTTAAGGAGTTGGGCTGTGCGTCTAGAATACTATTTATATTCGTATTTTGATCCCAACATTTGTATTTCTGGATACAAATAAATACACATTATCAGAAAATGCAAGCATTGCGTGGATGTATTGGTGGTTGTATTTTTTTAATAGAAGTTGAGGACTTAACAAAATAGAAATAGATATCTGAAAAGATACAGTCTGTCACCTTTCTGACAGAATGTTCTTGAAAGGAATTTCAAGAGTCTTTAAAAATAGTTTCAACACTGAGCATGAGCTCACTAAACTAAAACATTTGAGACTGCAGTTTATCCATGAGTCTAACACAAACTGGGAACAACATCCTACAAAGTTCAAAGAGAAATCCAGAAATAAGCTGTGTCTTTTGCATAAACTGCCTGAATGTAAAGACTCTGCGATTTAAAACTTATAATCAGATTTGGTTTCAAAACTTTCCCAATCCAAATTTTCCAGTACACAATGAAATTTCCTAGTAAAACTACACTTTGCATTTTTACAAGACTAATTTCTTTAGCAGCCACTTATTGTTAAGTAAGACTGTCTTCTTGATTTATGCTCTTTGAATGCAATTTAATTCCTGCCTCTGTACATTCACAAACTCAGAATTGTCAGTCTCAACCCACTCTGACTGTGAAATGCCTACTTGATTTCAGGATTCTAGTCCACAGTAGCACTGGAGTGCTACTGCCAGCTGGACCACAGATAATAGGAAAACTTCCAGGATTTCTCATGTTTCCACGAATTTCCCTATCTGAGCTTCTTCGATTTAAACTTTCTGCATGTTCCTACCACTAAGGCATGTTTTTCCAAAAACATTTTATTTCACAAAACCCAGTTACTAGTACTGACTTCTCCACTCAAAACAAACGCAGATTTTGGACTTCCCTAACAGCAGCTCACACTTGTTATAACACTGCTAGAAACACAGTAACGAAGTAGATGTGGTTATGCCTGACTCTCCAGGATAACTGGTAAGCATAATCGTTGCCATGAGTATTTTTCCTTCGACACATTAGTCATTAATGAATGCCATTGTCACAGGGTGAATATAATGCCAGCTCTTCTCCCTTGCAGAACTTAACCTGGAATATCAGCTGTATTCTTGCAGTCATTCAGGAGGAATGAGATGAGAACATCAGCCCTTCCAGAGGTTTAAGGTGCTCATCCTGCCAAATTCAGAAGGCTCTGATACATCTTCCAATTTAATAACATATCCTGCCCAGTAGATTCAAGTGTGCAATAAAGTATGATGATGAATTGTGCCAATAAGTTCTGCCTTTTTATGTTATCCTCTGTCTCACCACCACAAATCTAGTTAAGAAGTGAAATACTGCTTGACAGTTTCAGTTAAAGTAAACTCAGTTTGTGAAATGGAAACTGAGCAAAGTTGAACATCAGGGAGCTATCCAGAAAATAAGGAATAAATGGAACAGACATTTCCCTACTGACTGATACTAGATGACTACTGTCACCTAATAGTCATAGTTAAAAAAGACTTGCAATTTTAATGCTGGTTTATTAACAGAAATCACCTGTGTTAGCAATGCAAAATACTTGATATATGCTAAAATGCACATGCAGCAATGTGTTCCAGGATTTTTTTTTATTTATTAATTTGCATTATTTCTTATTTTTGTTATAATTTATGTTCCTGCAGAATGCAACAGAACTGACCTCAACAAATTTTTTTTTCATGCAAGGAAAATCTGGGCCAATGGGATTTTCATTAGACCATCCTCTACTTTTGAGCAAGCAGTGCATATCATAGACAGACATTTTTATATCCTACAGTGGCTTTAGATTTTAGGTTGTCAGAAGATGAGATATATTTATAGAACAAGTCTTAGTCTAACAGCATTATGAGTCATAACAGAGCTGAAAAGATACCCTTTGATAAGGTGCAGCTGCTCCTCTGCTGTCTTGCTGTTGTCAGGCAGGAGTCAAAGGTCCACCAGATGACAAAAATGAGGAAAATCAAGAAAAAAAGCAAAGTTTCACCCTTCTTAGGTAAACAAAGAAGTCCTTGCTATCCTGTGTGGGGCTTTTTACCTCTAACATCCGTTTCAGGTTTTTTGTTTCCTCCACACCTAAATAGCACTGCTTGAGTCAGATAAGTCAGAACAACGCTGTTAAGTATTGTCACAGTAGTGAGGGCACTGGAGTCTGTGCCAGCCCTGGTGCCATGGTACTGCATGTGTAATGACCGGGAGGGAAAACAGCATTGAGTCTGGTAGAGCTCAGTCTGGTGGTTCACCTGAAATACATGAAGGAGCAAACCTTAAAACACACAGGAGTGGAGGGTGTGACTGTTCTTCCACAAGGCATCCTCAGTGAAAGCAACCATAAATACATTAATAAATTAATAGATTTGATCAGAAAATATTAAATTTTAATGGTGTAACTGTATGTCAAGGCACTATAGAACCCAGTAGAAATTGAATTGGCAAAGTTCATATTCAGCCAAAACCTTACCCCTCCCAAAGCCCAAGACATTCTTTTTCCAGTATTTTTCACCATGAAATATTGTTGTTTTAAAGTTACTTATGCATTTTCTGCCAGAGAAAAGTTGATAAATATCAGGTCAAATGCTTTGACCATTATTTTTTGATAGAACTGTCCACTCAAAGCAGTGACAACTGTAAAAGTTAAATGCAGAATTCCCATTGACTCCCCTACTTTCTACTGTTCATGCTAGTTGAAGTGTAAATGAGAGCTGTAATGCTTCTTAATTGATTATATAGAGCATCTGTCTCAGAATCACTCATAGGATTCATATTACATGTATGCTGTTATTAGTACTTATTGACAGTGCAATTGAAAACTGAATATTTTCAAATTCAGTGAACTATAAAGCATCCCATGGTCCACTCCTGGCACTTATGCTGAGGACTAAAGAGACAGACACCTCATGGAATTCGGTAAGAAAAAGCCTAACGCTCTGTACAAGAGCAGACAAACCCAATGGATAACCAGCCCGCAGAGTAGCATGAGAGGCCACTAAGGAGAGCAGCAATTGCCAAGCTGAATGCAAGGTAACAATGTGTTCTTATGACTGCTCATGAAACTCTGTACTGGGCTGTGTCATGCAGATCAAAGGAACCTTTTACTGCCCTGTGCTCAGCATTGGTGACTACAGAACAATAATAAAAAACCTGGGTTTGGCATGTCTGCCCTACCCACAGGGTCAAGGGGGATGTGCAGAAACCAGAGGGAACCTGTCAGCCAGCTTCTAAGACAGTCAGGAGTCCAGAACAGATGTACTGTGAGAAGTTGAGAAAACAGAGAACATTTGGAGCTGAGGCTGAGAGATGTTCTACTTGCAAACTATGACTACTTGAAACACAGTAACAAAGACATTGAAGCCAAAGTCTTAATCTCCTCTCAACATTGCTGTAACATAGCAGGGTGCAGGTTGGGGCAGGCTCTTCAGTTCAAGCCATCTGAAGAAAAAAAAAAATCAGCTCAAACATTTCTAGATTTCACCACAACATGCAGCAGTTTCATACCCAAACATACCTATATAAAGAAGTATACAGCACGGTGGTCTTGAAAAGTATCGGTCAGTTCTCTGCAATACAGAAAAGAACTGTCCTGACTTATTTTCTAGTTATGTTCTAAATTATCTCAAGTATTTTGTACACAGAGTGAGGATCAAAAGATATAAACAAGTAGAAAAACAAGGTGGTGTGGAACAGGAAATACCCATATTCTGGAGAAAATGCACAGCCTTGTGCTTTTGATGTTACCGCTACTGGACTTGTACTGAACTCTTCTGCATGAGGAACACTCAAGTAGGGTGAAGTGCTGCATGTTACACAGCATACCTAAGTACATGTGAGATCTTAGAGGAACAGCTTCACAGTTTCCGTCATTTTCCTACTGTCATTTTGGAGTTCCATCATCAATCATTTCATACTGTGCTCTGCTATATGCTGTCATGAATTTTTCTTCTATCAAGACTACTGTGAGCTATACAGTCATACTGAAGTGTTCCTGCCAGATATCTGCTTGTGTTAAAATAACTGCTGAGAATATAGACAAAGTAGACTATGATGCAGTATTTTAAATATCTCAATAATAGATTATGTATCACATGAACACCAGCAGAAAGATGCTGGGAACCTTGTGTATGGACATGCAGCAACATCCCTCTTGTCTTTATTCTTTAGTCATGCCATTGAGATCTTGCTTTTTTTGAGTAGTTACTGAAATGAAGGAAAAGATCTTATTGCCACAAAATAATGACATACTGTCCCTGTGGGGTTAAAGTGCAGACAGTCTCCCACTGAATAACTAATCATCACACTTTCCAGGAAGATATTCTCAATGGGTAAAATAGGGTATGTCTTCGTGTTATGAATATACTGTCACATAAGAAAAACACTTGCCAAAGAAGTATGGAGGCAAAATGATCAGCATGCATAGCCACAAAACATGTGCATTCTCATATCCATATGGTCTGTAGCAAGAGCTAAGCTATCCTTCCTTTCTGACTTACATTTCATCCTGTACTTGGCTGAATATGAAGAATAATTCCCAGCTGGCAGAGCCATATGAATGTAAATCCTAGATGGAATAGTTTTTCATACTTCTCTCACAGACCATCCAACAGTCTTTTGACGGAGACTGGCCTCCATTCACAAATGAGGATTTGTCCATTGTTAACAGCATAACAGGGAGTATGGCTGCATTTCTGTTTGGACACAATAATAACAGACATTTGTATGAGACAGACAATGAATGTTGCTGCTTAAATGCTGGTTCAGTGTGACTCACCAGGGGCAACTTGCTGTTTTCATTTATCCTGTTAAAGCCTCCTTGTCAAAAGGGTGAACCTGTCATGCCTATTCTCCAGTTCCAGTGTAACTGTTCCCCCATCCAGCTGCAGTAGGGCTGTTTGTGTTTCCCTCCTTTTCATAATGGGAGAAGACCATGGCACTTAGTTTGACAGTCATCTGGCATAAACAGAATAGAAGCTACATCCCTTTCTTTGGAAAAAAATAACATCCTTTGTTTAAGTGGTGCTCCTAAAGGATTAATAAAAATAGTTTTCATGCATTTCCTTGAGGGACCAAACTGCTCCTCTCCTCTCCTCTCCTCTCCCCTCCTCTCCTCTCCTAGGAAGCGTGCCTACAGCAAGGAAGCCGTGTACAGTGATAAACTGCAGCACTACAGCACTGGCCGAGGTGAGTGGGGAAACTGGGAACAGCACACAGGGGGGATGCTCCCAGACCTGCATGTGCCTCACTCCTCTGCCTCCCAAGGGGAGCCAAGGGGTGACGGAAGCCCCTTGGGCAGGTGGAAAGGACCATGGAGTGGGAGTAGAGATAACCACAAGTGTG
>VXBX01005590.1:12206-27472 GCA_013400415.1 Scytalopus superciliaris
TAACATGTCTTTCCAAAGCTTAGTTTGTATGCAAGCCCTTTTGATAAGGCACGTCATGCATGGTACTATGTGTTTACCTGTGGGAGAAACTGTATGGTAAGGATGCTCTATCACATACCCTAGTCCTGCAAACTTGTGCTTTTCCTTTGTTAATTTTGAGATGTAGTTGCAGTTTTCATTGAGAAATATTTTTCAGGACTCAAATGCATAACAGTGATCTTTGGAGTTGCATCTCTAAAGGAATAATGTGTCTTGCTAAAATAATAATTAATTATTCTCTGGAAACTTAACTGAATACTTTATCCATTATCTTGTGGTGATTTCTAAGGGTCTAATTCTGAGTTCCTTTGGAAAACCAGGCTTCTTGGAAGCAGGGGTATTTCTTGTCTGGCTAGTTGTCTCTGTTTGTTACAATTAAATGAGTAATTGGATTTACTTTCTTGAGGATTGCCCTTTAACAGACATACCTGTAGGTGGAAAACTAAGTCTTAAAAAACAAACAAACAAACAAAACCACCCAACCCCAAAAACAAATTAATAGAAAAAAAAAACCCAAACAAAACCAACAGGAAAAAAACCCCAAACAACTAAACCAAAAAAAGACCAAACCAAACACAGCTTTGTTAATTCCTCTGAAAATATTTGGAGCCATGCCAAGGACTAGACTAAAATTTGTGCATGCTGTTGCCCTGATGAATTCCAAAGGTGTTGACATGTATGAGCTGAAAATGTAGCTTTGTGTTTCTCAATGTCTGTATAGTAAATTGAGTAGCTCCTAAAGCAATTGTTTTCTCAGTTGTAGCCTTTGTATTGAGACTAAAACTAAATAGGGATGAATTTACCACTCCTGGGATGAAAGCTCCTTTATATTTCTAGACTATATTATTACATGAATAATTTAAAACTGTCTTTCACATTGTTCCTTGTTTGAGTCTCAACATACAGGAGGAGTCTAGTTATGCTCGAAGCCATTGACAGCTCTTTTTCAAAATGGTCTAAAACTGCCACCTTCTGGCTGTTTTCATTGCTTCTTAGACAAGCCAAAAGCAGATTTAGATGCATCGACTTAGTTAACAGCTTGGAATTCTGATATCTGACAGTGCAAATAGTATAGAGAACAAAATACATAATAAATCATACTTACTGGTTTTACTGTTAATGAGACAAAATAAAATTATTATGTCTATCACATGACCAACCAAGAGTTGGATTCTCCTTGGCCTTCAGCTGGATACAGCCTAATATACAGACTCAATTATTATTTTACTACATATACTCTGTCTCCCTTTACACGTTACTAACACCCATTTCTTTCTTTCTGCTTTCTATGTGGTGCTCCTTCCATAGTTTTAAACCATCTATTTTTTCATTCCCTTCTTTAGTTATGCTAGGTTCTGTAGTTTTAGGGTCTTTTCTTCCAGTAGTAAATGACAAAATACATTTTACTTTTCACAGTGATACCAGAGCAGGTGAGTTAAGAAAAGAAAGTAGAGTACATTATTTCAAAGATGTTCAGAATTTTCAGAACTATTTATATTGGGCAGCCACAAGAATTTGGGATGTTTTGTTTGTTTTTCTCTTTTTGAGACAGATAATATTGGACCCTTAGCAGCACTAGAATTTTATGGCTTTGTGTTGGGATGACAATGTTAAAAAAAAAAAAGTCGTTAATTCTTGTCTTTTGTCCATAGGGCAAGAAACAATGCCATATCAATCTGATTAATGAAGGTACCCCACCATAAAACAGAGGTTCTGTCCCCACCCACAGATGCATACAGAAGGTGTTTAGGCAAGTCAGAGCTGCTGTACAAAGATTGCCCCAGCTTAATACATCTAATGAAGAGTAATTTCTTTCTTTTTCTTTTTTAAGACTACCATTGCTACATTTTGATTTTCCCAAAGTCAGCTTGCAGTTATTAGAATACTAATATCTGGAGTTGCTTAGGAAATATAGTACTTAACATGTGAATGCAAGCTACATGACAATAACTGATTTTTGCAACATGCAATATTCAGCTGAATCACACAAAGATGTTCCTCTTCAAGATGAAAGGTCGAATAAAGAGCTAGATAACATACTACCCTTGGACCTCATGTCCAGTATAT
Organism: Scytalopus superciliaris; assembly: GCA_013400415.1. Classification (NCBI taxonomy): domain Eukaryota; kingdom Metazoa; phylum Chordata; class Aves; order Passeriformes; family Rhinocryptidae; genus Scytalopus; species Scytalopus superciliaris. Next base: position 14,313 of record VXBX01005590.1, read on the forward strand.
TAGACAAAATTCCAAAGGAAAAAAGATCATATATCATATTTTGCAGAAACTGACAGTTTTTTCTAGAAAGCTTCAAAGTTTTCTTTAAGGATTACATCTAATATGCAACATAGCAAGAAATATAGTATTCTTCCATTCAAGTATTCTTCCCTCTTCTCCACTTAGCTAGGTCTTCCATCTAGGCAGCTAGTTTCTTCATTCATAGAAGTATAATTGCCTTNTTGTCTGTTAAAGCAGGACAGAAATATAAATAGAAATAAAGATCCTTTTTTCTTTTTCTTTCTTACGGATTTTTTTTTAAAGTAGTATACTGCTTAACCCAGCAAAAAATGGAGGAACTACTCTGTGATGAGCAGCCACAAAAATACACATTCAGTTCCTGCTGTTTGAAATTTTTGTCTAGAAAAAAATTTGCATAGCCTACTACTGAACACTGGCCATCTGTAAATACACATATGAAAAATTGATAAAACACTGAAGAAAATTGCTTACAAATTTATGTTTAGTTGGGTTTTTTTTTGTTGTTGTTTTTTTCCCACAATATCCCCCAATACACAAAATCCCACTCTAGGGCAACTAATTTTACTAAATTGAATATTTTGACTATGAAGATGCAAGTCAGATTTCACAAGATGAATATATATTCCTTCAGTTACTGAAAGCTGGTAAATATTATGTCAGTTAAAATCTTTTGTACAGCTTCCATAAAAATCTGAAGCAATACAGCAGCAAGTACACATCCCCAGTGTATCACAAGCTGTTGAGGTGTAGAAGTGTGGAAATAAAACATAGTCATCCCTAATCTCCCAAGATGAGCAAAGAATTGAATGTGGGTTATGCAAATATTTGGTAGTAGCTTTCCACTAAATATAACCTTCTGTTGGATATGTGGTATTTTAGAAGATTATAATACACCAAACCATGACTTAACCCAAAATGAACCTCCTGTTTAGCAGCAGGACAAATGAATTTACTTTGGCAAAAGTGAACCATGAATTAATGTCACAAAAAATAACAGTGATTGTGTGTTAAGTTTTCAAGTCATTAGGGGGCATTTCATGGTGTCCTATTGAACTCATAAACGACTCCTTCACAGACGAAATAAAATTGTGTGGAAGTAAGTGAAGGACAAAGGGAATAAAAATATTTTTTGTGGTAGGTCACATTGCATTGTATGCTGTGCTATGAGAAGAGATAAAGAACAGAGTAGAGTTATTTGCTAAATAAGTAACAACAGGGAAAAAACTGTAACAGTTTTAAGAAATGTATGTAACACTGTGCCATAAATATTACACCAACTGCTGGATTATGTTTGCTTTTAAATGGTCAACACTGAGAGCCAGCCACACTTGAACCTCAAGTCACAAATTCTTTTCCAAATCCTTTGTCCTGGTTCCGACCAGGACAAGGTTAATTTTGGCAGTAGCAAGAAGGGGACATAGCTGGAACTCAAGAGGTTATTCTTTACCACCTCACATCATTTTCCAGGGACCCTCTGGCAGTCAGATATTGCCAGGCACCATGTATTTAGCAAGTCACATGGGAATCATTCACTGCTCTTGTATACCTTGTTATTAGTATTGTTGCTGTTAATGTTCATTTCCTTATTTCATTGCTGTTTCTTATCTCAACCCATGAACTTCACCTTTTGTATCTCCAGTCCTCCAGTCCAGCCTGCCACGGGGGGCAGAGGAAAGGGAGGGTGAAGTGATTGATTGGAGCATAGTTTGGGTTGTTTTGGTGGGAACACTAAATTGGAAAATACCGTTCCTAAAACACAGCACCCTCATCACAAAGGAAAAAAAAAAAATGTATTGTGACAGTGGTCAAATACTGACACAAGCAGCTTAGAGAAGGTGTGGAGTCTTCATTCTTGGAAATTCCAGCTGTGCATTGACCTGAGCAACCTTCTGCAGCTGACCTTGCTTGATGGGTAGCAGGTGGGGCTCAGGGACATGGTTTAGTGGTGAGTATAGTAGCACTAGGTTAACAGTTGGACTTGATGATCTCAGAGGTCTTTTCCAGTCTTAATGATTCAATAATTCTATGACTATGCAGTCTCTGAAAGTGTCAGCCAGGTTCAACCATGTTGTGGTTCTGTGGTACTCCAGTATGCATCACCCATAATTCCTGATCCAATGGGTTGTCTTCTTCACCTACATGTCTTCAAATGCTGCATGTCAAATATTCATGTTATTATGCTGTACCTGGATTTTAGGTCTTTGGGGCTCTGCAACAGAGAAAACAAATCAGTACAGAGTAACAATGCAGGACAGTCTCTCATCTTGTAACATCTCTCTTGGGAGTCAATCCTCTTCCTTCCAATCTATCTTCTTGTATAATTCAATGGAATATAGTACAAAAGTATTTGGTATTTTTATCCTGAAAACTCTACTCTGTCATTATGTTTTTGTTGTGGCTATGAGACAAAAAGTCTTTGGTGCATCAAGGCTAAAACTTTTCCTACAACAAAGAAAGTGCTGCCTAATGCAAGTAGATATGCTGAACTATCTCCATTTCATAATTACACACATTTAAACAGAACTTGGTGTTGAAATAAATCTTAAAAATAAAGCCTGGGGAAAAAAATACGTCAAAGTACCAAACCTGGTGTTGATTTTCCTTTTATCTTACTCCCTTCCTCTTTCTTGCACTTATAAAGAAGATCTCAACTACAAGTTGAACAGTTAAATTCAACATAATTATAACTTTATGACTTTATAACTTTTCCACAGTTACAAATTCAAGTGAAAGGAAATAAATTATCGAAGTGCAGAAATGCTGTAGTTCATAATGTATGTTGGAAAACTCCATGAGAGATGCATGCCTAAAGAGATAGTGTAAGGGTAAGATGTGCAAGAAAATAAGATAGCTTTGGAGCATTTCTCAGCTGGAGACAGTAACAATTCCAAGAAAATTCTTATCCACCTTGGAGAAGCGTGACTTATGCCTGGAAAGCACTATATTGTTATGCCCAGTTTGAAGAAAAAGTATAGACTACCTCAATTCTAGGCTTCAGCTAAGCTTTTAAAAAGCCTTTTCCTCCTCCTTTACTTTTTGGCTGTGTTCATCTTCTCTTTTCTATTATTATTTTTCCATACCAGCAGAAATTAATTCAGCCAAAAATACATTGTATAAAGTCTAAATGTTATTAGGAAGGCAGGAAGTATATGTAACATCACAGTATATAGCCAAAAGAAGAATAGGACTGTGACCTTGAGAAAAGAAGAAACTACTCCAATTTACAAAAAAAAAAAAAAAAAGAAGAGAGAACAAAGTTCCATATCTAAGAGGAAACGTGGGTCTTTTGGGAGCAAGGAAAGCAAGTGCAGAGAAAGCAGAGCCTCCCAGAAGGACTCCCAAAACCAACTGGAATAAATTGGTATAAAGCATAGAAAGTACTGACTATGAAGAGAAGACACCTAACTTCTGTGTTAGAAGTTTCTGTAACCTAAGTTTCTGTGTTACCTCGTTTCAGCTGAAGAGACAGAAAATATTGAAATACTTAGCAATGAAAGAAGTATTAGAGAAAGAATAGATAAAAAAATTTCTGCCTGAAAAATGACCAGAGGGGGAAAAAACCTACTAAAACTAACAAAAAATAAAAATCCTACAAAAAACTTACCTTCCACTACAAATACAGTGTATTGGAAAGACTATAGCCTGAACAATCTAGATAACAAAAGTTGTTCTATCTGATATTTGCAATTCATTACCTGTAAGATTTGACAGGCAGCTAGCCAATAACACACAGTAAGCAAAATATTTTGAGTGGAATTCAGACTTTAATCATCAGTAGACCTGTAAATTTTGGTGTATTTTTTATATGTAATTAAACTGTGATAATTGTGATACAATTGTAATTGCTACTGTGCAAGAAATTTTTACTACAAAAACAAAAGTAGTGGACTACTGAGTCCTGAAAATAAGAAATTATATGAGACACCTATGAGTCAAGCAGATAAGTCCTCATACTTTTAAAAAATAAATATTTAGCCCTAAAATCCCCAATTAATAAGAAATTACTTAATACTTGCACTTGTATCTTAAGTTATATATCTGCAACAAAGAAAGCAGCCTTTGTGTAACTGCTCTTTCTCAGCTTGATTTCTCTTTGGGTGTTTTCCCATTTATCAAATCTTACTTTGACTGAAGCTACTCTTTGCTGGTTGACAGTTCCTTTATAAAAGGCTACAGGCACACACAAGCACACACAACCTTGTATGTGTGTGTATATGTGTATATGTGTATATATATATATACATGAGANTGGACTGATGCCCCACAAATCACAATTTTTCATCATCACAAATTTTCAATTGTGTTGGCACAAATGAAAAGAAAGCAGGAATGAGAGTTCATAACAGAAAGGGTGTTCTAAAATGTTTAAACAGGCCNTGTGCAAGAAATTTTTACTACAAAAACAAAAGTAGTGGACTACTGAGTCCTGAAAATAAGAAATTATATGAGACACCTATGAGTCAAGCAGATAAGTCCTCATACTTTTAAAAAATAAATATTTAGCCCTAAAATCCCCAATTAATAAGAAATTACTTAATACTTGCACTTGTATCTTAAGTTATATATCTGCAACAAAGAAAGCAGCCTTTGTGTAACTGCTCTTTCTCAGCTTGATTTCTCTTTGGGTGTTTTCCCATTTATCAAATCTTACTTTGACTGAAGCTACTCTTTGCTGGTTGACAGTTCCTTTATAAAAGGCTACAGGCACACACAAGCACACACAACCTTGTATGTGTGTGTATATGTGTATATGTGTATATATATATATACATGAGAGAAAGATTTTTTCATTTTTTAAAGATTAAGTTATGTCTCCAAAGTGCAACATTCACCATGTAAATACTTTTCCAAATTCAGCCATGTGTCCATTCAAGGTATTCCTATGTCCTGCTCACACTGCAGAAGCTTTCTCTGCTAGTCCTGCCAACATAATTCTTTCAACTGCTACTCTGTGAATTGTATCAGGAAACTGAGATGGATTAAAAATTAAGTGACTTGTGTGGATTTTTTTCTAGTTTTGTTTTTTTGGGGTTTTTNCATAAGAAATACTTAGATTACTAATACCTAAAGTCTTCAAATTACTTTATACCCAGCTTAAGTGAAGCTGACTGCTTTTGAAGTATTCTGTTTTAAATATAAAACTGTATACTGTATAATGATAACAGATGCAATAATTTTCCTTGTCATGCAATCTCTACTGGAAAAGTATCCTAACGACTGAAGGGCAATCATAACCCTTTTCATATGATATAAAATAACCCTAATTTTATCGAAACGATACAGAGATTTAAAAAAATATCCTCAGGCAAAAGGATACATTTAATCTATAGCCTTTATTACCAACCGTCATGTCCTCAGATGGTACTACTTCTGATTTTTAAAACCAAACAAGAATTTAACTCTGGAACTGTTATTAATACATAGAACACCAGGCTTTTGACTACAGTTATGTTTAACTTGTTGGTTATGTTGCAATTCATGTGTAACAAAAAATATCTAAGAAAGTGAATTTAGAAATAATATCTGGGGAGATACTGAAGATCCAGTGTAGTTACAAGCTTTCACTATCACACTTGTCAGTCCTATGGTAGAGTTAATGTCTCCAGCTATCTCATCAGGCTCACATGTTTTCTTTCAAATACATAAGGCTGAGGCTTTTTAGCCCCTGTTGTGGTTTAACCCTATCTGATAAGTAGACACCACAGAGCAGCTTGCCTGCCCACCCTGCTCCCGTGATGGGATGGAGGAAGAATTGGAAGGATAAAAGTAAGAAACAAACTCATAGGTTGGAAAAATGCCACTTTAATAATTAAAAAGAAATAAAATTAAAAATAATTTTTAAAATCAAAAAGCATTAAAATTGTAAGGAAAAGAGGAAAAAGAATTAATAAAAAGAGAAGAAAATGAAACCCTGTGAGAGCATTTGCCACAATCCATGAATCACTATATAGTACTGGCCATTTTTCTCTTTCAGCAATGTCTGGAGCCATCTTTCACCTCTACACACTAGGTTCACCCTGTCCTTCAGCAGTTTCTTCATCGTGTCTTGTGGGACCTCACAAAGCAGCTTTCCACTTCTGATATTTTCCCACAATACAACAAGATCCATCTGAGAACAAGGCATACTGCTTTTCCGTTTCTGGTAGTTTATTATACAGTGTGGCCTCTTCAGCATGTCACCTCCTCTGGCAATACAAAGCTTCAGCACTCTAGAGACTCCGTGATCACTTCCAGGATTTCTGGGCAGTCAAGTTTTCCCATTAGAGTCCATTCCATTGTCAGTCCACTTATTCCATGAAGCATCAGTTCCATGATGTGTAGAGCAGACCCTCCCATTTTCATGTCCAGTCCAGTACAGGCAACCAAGGTGCCAAAAGAAGCTGTGGTTCAGTATAAATTACTTCTGAAGAAGCTCAAGCACCTTCATATTCTGCTAATACTTCATTTCCTGTTGCAGTGTAACAGGCTTTAGATCCTCCATACTTTTGGCTCTGAAACCTTAGAGGTCAACCTTGAGTCTCTCCAGGCACTTTCTGCCAGAAGTTCCAGGTGAGGACATCATCCCTGGCTAAGGCATAATGCATATTTTTCACACCTTGTCCTGTCTGAACTGGCCTAAGTGCTACAGCACAAACTACCTCCCATTTAATTTGTTCAGAGTCTTGCTGCTGCTCAGAGTTCAAAGTTGTCCTCCTTTCAGGTGACTCAATAGAGAGGGTTCACAATCAGAATATAACCTGAAATACGCATTCTTCTAAAGCCCAAAACACTTAAAGAAAAATTTGTGTTTCCCTTTTGTTAGCTGTTGAAGATATAGTTATTATTTTATTGATCACATTCTTTGAGATAACATAATGTCCATCTGGCTATTTTATTACTAAAAATTGGATCTCCTGTGCAGGTCCTTTGACTTTGCTTTATAGAGAAACTGGCTTTCTACTGTGTTGCCCCACAATAATGTCATCAATATACTGCAGGTGCTCAGGAGCTTCACCTTGTTCCAGTACAGCCTCTATCGATCTACAATAAATTGTAGGACTGTGTTTCTACCTGTGAGCCAGTAAAATCCAGGTGTACTGGATACTCCACCACATGGAATCAAGCTGTCACCTGCACTGTGTTGACAAAAGGATAGAGAAAAATTAGTTACCAATATCAATTGTTGCATATAATTTGGCCGCCTTTGGCTCCAGTTCATACTGAAGCTCTAGCATGTCTGGTGTGGCAGCACTCAGTGGTGGTGTGACTCTGTTAGATTTTTGCAGTCGCCATATGTGACTAATAAAGGGTGAGAATATGTCTTACAGATTACTCCTTGACTCTCCAGTGACCAGAATATTTTATGGATGGGAGCCAGGGAGTCTTGATTGATGTGATACTGTGCAATGTCAATGTCATGGTAGCAACTGGAAACTGCTGCTCTTGAGCCTGCAGCCAGCCCACAACAGAACACCAGGCAAACTAGACGGCTGTTTAATCTTATCCATACTCAAGGTAGCTGTACTATCCTGCAGCATGTCTTAGTTCCCTTAAGTAACCGTCTCCTGAAGTAGTCTGTGCCAAGGATATATGGAGCCTCCAGACCAGTCACAATAGGATGCTTTCACCACTCATTCCCAGATAGGCATACCTCAGCCTCCAACACAGACAGTTGTTGGGATCTTCCCATCACTCTATAAATACAGATGAATTCTTCCCTGTTGTAATCTTATGCTATTAAGGTACACTATGCAGCACTGTCTACTAGTACTTTATACTCCTGTGGGGCTATGTCAGGCCATGTGAGGCCACTGTGGCAGATCCAGGTCCATGTAAAACAGATGAGCTTTGACAGAGACTCTCCTGGATGTTGTGAATCCTTTATACTGCTGTTACAATGAAGGTGAAGGGGGCAAGGTATTTAATACATTTCAATTCTGTGTTTTTCAGAGTCACAGTGGTCTCCAGTTTTGCAGGTGTGACAACCTTAAAAGTGAAACCCTACAAGTCTTGCAGGGATTTTGCAGTTTAGTTGCCCTCCATATGTTAAGAAGGGAAAAGTCTCTGACCACAGTTTCCCACCAGGATTTTTTTTCCCTCCATATACGATATTTTCTGTTGTTCTATGCAACACTGTGAAAGTGCCTCATTTCTTAAGGCCTCAGCTTTTCTGTCAGTTTTCTGGAGTTTGTTAAACATTGGCCTCTGGCTAGTATGTGTCTGGAGTCCCCTTCCTCTCTTCCTTGCTGCCTCTAATCCTGCAGCTGAAGTTTTATATGCCTCCACCACTTATGTTCCTTTCCAACTGTGAACAGATCATGTACAATAAAGGACAGTAACTGCTGAAAAACAGTTGGAACAAATTAGTTATGAATTGATTGAGGGATTGTTGCCTGTGTCATTCACTTTGGGAGGGATATTTTTTCATTTCAGATGTCATGTACCATTTCAATGTTGATGTTGCAATATTGATTTTTATTCCATTCTGAGCAATATTTTGAGGAGAAGAATTGCATAGAATCAGGAAAAGTAATTCAGAAGTATCTTTATAAGCTTATTCTATTTTAATTTTTGACAAAGATTTTAACTGAGAAATTCATGAGTGAAATCTGCACAGAATTACTATAAAAATGCCTCTATATTTTTCCTCTTCGTTTGACCATTTTTTGTCTCTTTTTTTTTCTTTCCCTTAGTTGTCTGACTTTTCAACAGTCCTACAAGCAGAAACTGTGAATTCAGGGCACACTGAAACTCAGTAAAAATCCCCAGAAACAAGGAAGAAAAACCTATGATGGGAAGAAAACAAAATTACATTGTTGGATGGGATAAGTATAAAAAAAATGTATGAAAGGAAAATCATGCAAAGTTTAAACCTTTCAGTATTTTAATACTTGGAACAAAGTTTTTTATAATCTGTATTTTATTTTTCTTCACTCTCTGTTAGCAGTTACTTTAGAAGTAGTGTTCCAGTGAAAACAATGTGTTTTCTCTTCAGAATGGTGGCATATTCTTTGTGATCAGGAAAATGTGATTAGAACGTGTGACCTTTTAAATGCTAACTCACTGTAAGTGAAGCATACGCAATTTGTTTAACCTCCGTGAAGGTGTACATCAGCATGACACTGAAGAAAATTTCATTTGACAAGAAGAAATAGACACTAGCAGTTCTCCTTAGAGTTTTTTTTACTACAATTTTTAAAACAAATTTTAAATGATCTTTAAGTTTTATGAGTTTCGTGCTCTGCCTCACCTTTAACTAGCAAAACAAATTTGTACTAAGTGTTGAGTTTCCATTTTTACATCCTTTATGTTGGAGGATTTTGCAGATATTCACACACAGTTTTTAGAGTATTGATGTTATTTGAGTACATGTAGGAAACTGTTGCAGCTCTACAATAATCAAGTGTATTATTTTCTTATTGTTGATGTATTTCACTTGGTACTGAAAATCATGATTGTGGAATCAATGCACTAAGAGTGTGTTCAACATAAACTAAGCTGATTTAGATTTTGAAATTTGAAATGCTTCCTGTACAAATTAGAATTTTAGATTGTCATTTTGCTTCTGTGACACTTCTATATTAATGCTATTTACTCAGTAAAGCATATACCTTTTCAGTAGTCCAAATTCTTTTTTTAGCCTAATTAGTTCTGAATTCTTTAGTTCGCTGTCTTTTCGTAATAATTGTCCTTTAACTGCACAAGGTAGGCACTTACAAATCATCAGCTTTAAAAACATGTCTTCATAAAGTGAATTACAAGAGTCATATAAATAATTTTTTTGCTGTACCAGACTCTATGTCATCAGTTCAGTCAAAACAGTCTAATTATAAGATTAGTGAAGAACAAAGTATTAGGAGTATTTGTACTTTCAGATATAAGGAAAACATTCCAATATGTTGTAGATGCTGCTGATAGATGAATCCCATCTCTTGATTATCTCAAATCAAAATCTGAATCTGAAAACAAAAATTGTTTCCCATCACAATATTAATCAGAGTCAGCAATGTGACAGCTACTTTTGAATTATATGAGATTAACATATAAGTGGCAACACAGAGTGACACAGATTTGACAAATTTTTTTTGCTCTGGACAGTACAAATGACAGTAAAAATAAAGACTATAGGTCTGAACCAGTTTCGGGTATGTACTGAAACTGTTAGCCCATGTCCAATGTGACAGCTGGATTGTACAGTCATGATATGCTTACTTCAGTATGGTCAGGCACTCATTCTGCTACAAAGTCTTAATCTGAACAAGATTATTAATCAAGGTGTTTTGATTAATAACAAGAACAACAAATGTAGCCTTTGCAGAAGCATAGTTTTCTTTCTGTGCAAACAGTAGGCAGAGCACAGAGGTATGCTGGGCTAGGGAGAGCCCTGACTCAAGAATATCTCTCTCTCTTGCACCTAGTCAGCAACCAAGATGCAGACTGTTTCAGGAAGTAAAACTACCCAAGAGCTACTCTTGCATTACTCATCTGTGTTACTTACAGTAAAGCCACAGTTTACCTTTTAATTGGAAAGAACTGTTTTACTGCATATCTCACTCAAACCACAAAATCTCACCTAGGACAGAATATTTTTATTATATTCTTCCTTCAAACAAGCATGGCAGTTTTGTTTAGTAAAATACACAATTAACTTTGCAAATGATCAATCATTTTCTTAGAACTAGCAAGCTGCAAAATGTGATTCAGTTATCAGAAGAGCTCAGTGTTATATTTCCAAATAAAAAAATCCTTACTACTATAAAATAATATAATTCTAAATTGCCTAATAAAAAAGCCACAGTAAAAGAACATCTTGATTCTTTTTTCTGTTAGAGATGTCTGCATCGAAAGCCAGAATCAAAGCATATACTATGGTATGAAAACAAATGTAATTCAGTCTACCACTGAATGCAACATATTTTTATTTAATTATTGTGATGTAGATACACTTGTCTATTGTAAAAGATATCCTGGTTTTATAACAAGAAATCATACAGATAATAAAAATTACATGGAATAAACTTCCATGGTACACAAATTACTAACTCATTTTAAAAATAATATTTTCTATTTCTATGGCATGTTCTTGCTACAAGTCTTTAAGAAAATTTATAGGCATTCCCATGAATGATGCAATGCATATTAGATGACTGCATACTGACAGAGTACCAAAATAACTCTGGTTAACTTCTTCTGTACTGCACAGCTTTCAAGAGAGGTGATGTCCAACAGTGTCAAGAGCTGACATTTTTCTTTTGTGTTGGTTTTAACTTTCATTGCACCTTTTTTTGGAAGAGCAAATATGTTTCATTCTAAACTGCTCTTCTAGGCCGCCTCAGTTATCTGTCAGAAGCAGACAAGTTTTTGTTTAGATGCCTTAAAGAGTGAGGCAAAAAAAAATCTCCAGGCAAATTTAGTAGGAGATAAGGAGAGCAGAAGCTTTAATGAACCTTCAGGCTCCGGGAATACATGTCCACAGGATCGTCTCCCCCAGTTCCCAGGTTCCAAGATTTTATAATAATGTCCATCCAATCTCATTCTGTTATTCCACCCGGTCCTCCCCCATCCCACCCCTGGCATTCCCCGTTCGGAGTTGAGTCTGGGGGTTTAGGACTCCTCTTTCATCGTCCTCATCTTCCTCACAACACGTCTGGTCCTTGGAGGCCTTCCAAAGTTCCAGATTTGGTGTTCTTCTGTCTGTGTCTTTATCTTCTGGTGCAGGCCTCATGGCACTTCTCTGCAATTCTACCTTGAAATGGAGACTAAACAGCTACTGGAGTTTTGAGGGACTGATATAGGATGGGGTTGGTATGTGTAAACATTAAGCTACTGAAGTTACTTTGCTGTTACATTAAAACTACATTAACTTCTACAATCTATAAAATTAAAAAATCAAAAAGCCCTGAGGCATCAGTTTCATTGATAATGTCATATCAATGACATTCATTTTCATCCTCTATCGCATTCTGAGCGACAAGGCATGCTCACTCATATGCCATATGAGTATTTGTGACCTTTAAATTCCTAAGGAGAGTTTTGTATGTCATCATGTGTTTCACTTACTGCAATTCATGCTCATAGTAAGTCCTCTTTATTCCATTTATCTATCAACCTACTCTGTTATACTTGGATCTTTAGACTGTAGGTGTGGGACATAAATTACATATGTGCATTTGTGGGGAACAGAGACACCTACGATAAATGGAAAAATACATCCCTAGAACTGAAATCATCACCACAGAAACCATTCCAGGACCAAAGAAGCAAAGAACTGTNCATTTAAAATATATCTTTCTTATATTAACTGTAGGATGTCTTCTAGAGAACACTATCAGTGTTTAGGAGTGCTCTTATATCCCATCTGTTTACTTTTGCATAGATTCTCCAGAAGAAATATAAACTACATAATTTTCAGTGGATGACACAAGACCACATTGACAGATTTTGTGTACTGTTTGATCCATTTACAGTTGCAAAACAAAAGTGTAAAAGCTTTGTTCCTTTTCACAGATTATATCTATGGCATATATGCTACATCATGCATGATACCATAGTTATGCTAAACCAAAATAAGTTTTACTCACAACTTTAAGATAACAAATGAATGGTGAAGCCATTTGCTTTCTAGAACAGTGATTTGACTATGGAAGAGGCATGAAATTGTAGTGAATATTATATGACTTGCACAAATTGGAAAACATTTTAAAAGTTTGGCTGTATTTTGACACTGTACTAGTCTTGCCTGAGTTAAATGTTTTTGATATGGGGCCATGTTTTGGAGTTTTGCTGAAAATAATGTTGATATGTTTAACAGTGATGTTTTAGTTACTGCTGGGCAGTGGTTACAGAGTCGAAGTCTTTTCTGCTCTTCATCCCACTTCACCAGTGAGTGAGCTGGGGATGCACAAGGATGTGGGAGGTGACACAGCTACACCAGCTGACCTCAGTTGACCTAAGGGATATTCCATACCATATGGTATCATGCAATAAAACTGAGAAGGAGGCTGGTGGGCAAGACACTAATTTGGAACTGATTGTACATTGGTCAGTTGGTGGTGAGCAACTGCTTCTGTATTGTTTTTGTTTACATCACTTGTCTTTCTTGGGGTTTTTTCCTCTCTTTTTTTTTCCCCTCTCTTAGTTTGTAAACTTTGTCTATTTTT
>VXBX01005590.1:33366-49467 GCA_013400415.1 Scytalopus superciliaris
AATAGCAACAATTTAGATAAATTATGTTTATATCCAGGTCTGCATTTAGTAACAATGTAAGATAAGCTGTTTTCATTCTATAAAATTAATTATATAAAAAACACAAAGAAAATCTTATATTTAAGCAAGAGCCATAAAGTTTTAAGCTTTGTGATGCCATAGTAGACCAAAAATGAAGGTTATCTGACTTTCCTCTTAATATTCTTGAAAAAAATTGCTCTTACTTTCCATTTCAGAATCTTTTTCTGTAAAACTTTATCATTTATTCACTCACAGTGGTACAAAAGTAGAACTTTAATATCTTTAGCTGATGATCTCCATATGACATGCGATAAACACAGTATGTCTTTTATTCACATAGCAACTCATGATATAATTTCACAGACTGATTCTGTATTTGTGTCACTTGATCGGTCGGTCACTCAGCAAATCTGGGTCATCAGCAGAGACCTTTCACTGCTGTTCACCAGCTCCAGCTTCTCCTGCTGATATACTTACATATCTCATTTCATTCTTTATTATTAGTTTCCTCTTTCTTACTTGCTTTCTATTTAATTTTTCCCTTCCCTTCCCTTCCCTTCCCTTCCCAAACCTTCCCAAACCTTCCCAAACCTTCCCAAACCTTCCCTTCCCAAACCTTCCCTTCCCAAACCTTCCCAAACCTTCCCTTCCTTTCTGTTGCCTTCCCAAACCTTCCCTTCCCAAACCTTCCCAAACCTTCCCTTCACAAACCTTCCCAAACTTTCCCAAACCTTCCCTTCCCAAACCTTACGTTCCCAAATCTTCCCAAACTACCTCTTCCCCCATGTAGACCTGTGGGCCTGTTTTCCAGAGATGTGTGTTTACGGGTATATCTACTTTGGAATACTTTTGACAATAGACTTTTTTTCCTTGTAAATTACTGTCTCACTGAAGTGGAAACACTTCATGAAGACATTCCATCTTCAATAGAGTTTTTGACAGGAAGTTTTCCTGACCAATCAAGAAAGAGACAAAGACAGACATGAATGGAGAAAGTGAAGGTTCTATATGATAACAGACTTTTAAACTTTTTCAACTTCTCTAAAGCAACCAATAATTCTAATACCTCACAGAATTCTACTTGAAACAATCTCAGAATGAGTTGCACTTAAATGGTGTCTCCCACCATTGATTACAGGCAAAGCAGTCTACAGTTGGAGAATTTATTTGACTTACTGGCATACACAGACTCAGTAACTGTGAAAAGAAAAACATGAACATGAACATTAAATGAACACTTAAATAAAATCTTGTCTCCTCCCCATTTATAAAACACACAATTTGTCTGCAAGTTGTGCCTGCAGCTTAGGTGACAGCCAACAGACAGTGAGGCTGCGTGTCTAAAGGCTTCTTTTACCCTTGGGCAGGATATCATGCCACTTTGTCCCTTCCCCAGCATGGGTCATCCACAAGTCCACTGGAGATATATTGCCCCATGAACACAGTACCTCAGGGGAGGTGTGTTAGAGGGTTAGGATTTTATGGTATCTGAGTATCTTTTTCCTACTTGAACTTAAACTTCAAATTTCAGTCATAAGACAATGATATGTCTTTCTATTCTAAATTAAGGAGCCTTTGTAGCTAATTTTAGAGGGACTCACCTTCTGATAAAATATTCCCATTAAAATAATTACTAATAAAGTTGCCTAATTAACAACTAGAAGGCATTCTTTTTTTATAGTATGTCCTTACAAGTTTGTCTTCTTATATTCTTCATAAAATTTGGCAATAATACCAAGCAAAATATGGTTAAAAAAGAATAGAGTTTGGGGGGGGAGGGTTTGATACATAAAAAATAATTCATGTGTGTATATACATTAAAAAAATATTTATACATCAAATATATTTCATTTTTTATCTATGCCTAAATTCACCCAATTTCTTCCACGATTCACCAACAGGGGTTTTTTTATATAAAGCTGTACTCCCAGAACACTACATAGTTAAGATATGCCACCTCCATTCATGACATAATCTGGATAATAACCCGATTAAAATGACTAGCTTCATAATCAACCATATATCAGTGGTCTGCTCCAAATGAATAGCATTTCCTCTATCTTTAGATCATCCCTGTTGTCAGGGAATAACTTATTTTCTTCCAGATATTTGGGTGAAAAAAGCTTATATCAGCTTGGAAGATGTACTCAGCTAACATACTTGTAGATGCAGAACAAAAACTGTTGTATCTAATAATGTGGCCAGTTTTAAGCAAAGTAATTTCACTTTCAACTTTCATCCACTGTTCTTATATTTTCTAACAAGAGTGTGGGAGATAAAGGTGCTTTCCTTCACAGTAATGCTTCATACAGTCTATATCATCATTTGATACAACTAGTCAAGCTACTAGATTGCATTGTTAAAAAATATATTTTTCAATTATTTATCCTAGTACATGAGCTAGTAGAGTTTTTAGGAATATTCAGGTGACTGTTGTAACTTTCTGCCTGCTGAAACTCCTGCTGGAGATGCCTCTGTCAACACATGAAGTGCAGCAGAATAGCTCACCTCCATTTTATTCACAGTAATACTCTCATGCTAATTTAAACCACTTTTGATTTCAACGCATGTTTGAGGTGGGAAAGGGAATTTTCTCTGAGAAAAATGGAGAACATTATCTGAAATATCTATTGTTTCAGACAATCCAGAAGTAAAAGAACACTCTGCATTGGTAGATCTTATTCTATGTTATATATTAGAAAAATGCTCTTCACCCAGAGGGTGATTAAGCACTAGAATAGGCTCCGCAGGGAGATGGTCACAGCACCAAGTCTGACAGAGTTCAAGAAACGTTTGGATGATACTCTCAGGCACATGGTGTCACTCATGGGGATGGTCCTGTGCAGGATTAAGGGTTGAACTCCATGATCCTTATTGCTCGCTTCCAACTCAGCATATTTTGTGACTCTGATTTACAAACATACTGACCCACTGTGAGATTTTGCTTCTTTCTATAGAAAAGACATATTAAAAATTCCTGTCACTTTTCCATAAGAATAAAAACAGCTTGGCAAATCATCAACAGAATCAGAAACACCCCAGATCCAAGTCCTCAACAAGCAGCAAAATTCCCTAGCGAGTAATTCAGCTCCCAAGATTGAGCAATTTTTCCCCACCAAGAGGAAGACTCCCAATACAATCACATACACTCCTCTTGGTACAGTTGCAGTGTTTGGTCTCAGCTAGATCTGATGTACCTCCAAATTAAGCCTTCTGTCACTCATCTGCTACTAGGTTCAGTGCCCTAATAGCAGCTGAAGGTAAAAATTAAGTCTGTTCAGTGTATGAGTGTCATCACCTGGTGTCATCATCCCAGCTGATTTCAACATCAAGGTTTTGGCTTTTTTGATCACAAAACCTTCGAGTATCAAGGACTGCCACGGAGAGATGTAATAGTTCTGACAAAGTGAGATTTGCAAACCACAGTCAAGCAAAAAGATCAAAAGCAGAAAGGGGTGGAAAGCAGAGTATGAACAGCATGGGTAACAAAGATCTAAAGAATGATGAAACAGAATGGAAGGGAACCAATCTGAAGTACATGCTTACAAACATGTGCAGGCTGGAAAACAAGCAGAAGTGACTAGAACTCTAGCCACAAAATTGGGATACTGTTTGAAAAACTGAGCTATGATAGGACAGCTAGCCCAACTGCATAGAATGGACAGGTGGCAAGATCTTTAAGAGGGAGAGAATAAGGAGAGAAGCCTTCCTTATCATGAAAGAATACCTTGGATGCATGGCACTTCTCTCTGACATACGCAAAAGATGGTGTAAGAGCCCATAGAATCAGGTCAGAGATCATGCCAGTAGAAACGGTAGAATTGTGTCCACCCAACCAGGGTATGGAGGTGGAAAAACCATAGGAGAAAGTCTCTGTGTCACAAATTCCAGTTCTCAGGGTGAACTGTAACCTCCCTTACATCTGCTGGCAATACAGTGCAGTAAGCTTCAAGAATACATGATTCCAGTAGGTGTTGGAGGTCACATCATGATGTGGGACATGATGCAGTAGGACTTTTGTTCATTAACAAGTGAGTTATAGTGGTGGATGTGATAATCAGTGGCTGGTTTCTCTGTCGTGAACATGATATATCAGAATGGTTATGAAATATGATCTAAACTAGTTTAATCTTCCAGAAAACCATGACAGTGCCAGAACAAATAGCTCAAAGGTTTGTGTTATGCTGTGAAGGCAGCTGACTTTTTTACTGTGAAAAATTGCCAAGTGATAACATAATTAGAATGATGTGCTCAGACCATGCTTTTCAAGATCTCCTACAAGTCACATAGGATTTAGATGAACAACAATTTTTTTAACAAATAAAATGAAATTAAATTTAAATTAAAAAAAAAAGGGCACATCTTCAAAGAAGGATTTCTTTCATGTACCAATCAAATGAAAATTCTGACATCTATAAGGTACTGAATTAACAGGCCTCCTTTCTGGCTCTGCATGCAGATATGGGATGTGTCGTATTTCTAAAAACTGTAATTTTACTAGCAAGGATTACTCCCTTGGGATCACATCAGAGTCACATGATATGGATTTGAATTTACTTTCAGTGCATTTAAAGTCTTGTCTAAGTTAAATGAACTGTGTTGATTGCTGTGTATAAGATGTAAATAATCCATCTTATTTTTTTAAATAGAAATAAGACAGTAGAAGAACATTTTCTGCCAAAGAGGCTGTGGAAGTGGACAAGATATAAATCAGCACAGATACTGAAAAGAGAAAGTACTTAAATATACATATATACATCATACTATGTTAATGTTAATTCATTATCAGTAAGCAAAATATTTAGTAACTGCATCAAATCAAGGAAGCAAACTAATTAAAGATCCCCCACTTGAATCAACATGCTGCTTGCCCATAGAGAAAGTACTACCTAATGTTACTCAATAAGGGGCACATAATTAAAGTTGTCTTGAAAGAGATATTTAAATAACAACTCATAAAACATAAAATAGTAAAAAACTTGGGAATGCAATTATTTATAATTACATACAAATGAATACAATATGAAATACTCTAGGAATATGTTTAACTGTTTGTGGTGAAGTCTCAGAAAGTGTTAAAAATCTTATGAATTGTAGAATTCTTTGGGTTGAAAGAAACCCTTAATGATCATTTAGTCCAAACCTCTGCCATGGGCATGGACATCTTTAACTAAAACAGGTGTTCAAAGCCCTGTTCAATCTGACAATGATGGGACCACCACTTCTCTGGGCAAGCTGTTCTGGAGTTTCAACACCCTCACCATAAAAAAATCTCTTGTTTATATCCAAGCTAAATCTACTCTCTTTCAGACTGAAACCATTCCCCTTTGTCCTGTCATTACAAGCCCTACTAGAAATTATCTCTCAATATTTCTTATGAGCTACTCCGTAAAAAGTGGGATGCAGCAATTAAATCTCCTTAGAGCCGTTTCTTTTTCAGTATGAACTCTCTTAGCCTTTCTTCACAGGAGAGGTGGTCCAGCTCTCTGATCAGGTTCCTCTCCTTCCCTAAAAGGTCCACATCCTTCTTATATTGAGATGGATGCAGCACTCATCCTGCTTGTGAGTAGGAGTTCACAAGAGCAGAGTAGAGACAGAGAATCACCTCCCTTGACCAGCTGACCATACTTCTTTTGATGAAGCCAAGCACAGAGTTAGTTTTCTAAGCTGCAAGTAGACATTGCCATCTCATGTCCAGTTTTTCTTCTAACCTCCAAGTGCTCCTCTCCAGACTTGCTCTGAGGCAATTCATCACTCAGCCTCTACCAATAAAGGGAATTGTCTCAACCAGGTTCAGGACCTTGCACTTGGTCTTGAACTCTATAAGGTTCTTGTGGGCCCACTTCGCAAGCCTGTCAAGGTCCCTCTGGATGGCATCTCTTCCCCTAAGCATATCAGTGGCACCACTCAGCCTGGTGTGTTATGCAGAGTTGTTGAGGGTGCACTCAATTCCACTACTATGTCCTCAATGGAAATATTAAACATTACTAATCCCAGTACAGACTTTTGAGGGACAGCATTCATCACTAATTCCACTTGGAATTTGTCATGTTTAGCATACTCTGTGGATGTCAACATGGAGCAAATGTCTTATCTGTGCAACTGTCTATCCATCAAATTCCTATCTTTCCAACTCAGAGGTAAGAATTTTGAGAAGCATATCAAAGGTCCTGCAGAAGTCCATGTAGATTACTACCCTTGTCCCTGACTGATGCACTCATTTCGTTGTAGATGAAACTACCTTTGTGAAGCAATGTTGTCTGTCTCTGATCACTACTCCATCTTCTGTATCCTTTAACAAAAATTCCAGGGGCATCTGTTCCATGATGTCAGCAGGAACAGAAGTGAAGCTGACTGGCCAATATTTCTCATGGTTCTTTTTTTCTATTTTTTTAAGTGGATGTGAGATTTCCCTTTTACAGTTGCTGGGGACTTAGCCTGACTGCCATAACTTTTTCAAATATGTTGAAGACCAGCTTGACATTTACATCTGCCAGTTCTCTCAATATCCTGGGCTGCATCTTTTAGATCCAACAGACTTCTGTATATTCAGGTTCCTCAGGTGGTCTTGAATCTGATTTTCTCTTCTAACAAATGAAGCTTCCTTCCCCCAGGCCCTGTCTTAAGGTTCAGGGCCTTGGAAATGTGAGAAAAGTGATTGCCAGTGAAAACTGCATCAACAAAATCATTGAGTACCTCTTCTTTGTGTCATTTTCACTTGTTTTCTGTGTACAGGAAGATTATTTTTCATTTTGATAATATTATGAGAAAATGTGAGAAAAGTGATTGCCAGTGAAAACTCAAATACTCAAATAGAACATCAGATTAGAATTTCCGTGCTTGACACAATGTTATTCTCCATATTGCCTAAGAGAATACATTTGCTTTCTCCCGTTTGACACAACTTCAGGTGCAGTGGAGGTTTGAGAAGGAAGCTGCTGCTATGTAAATACAAAAATAGGGTATATTTGTTGATAACACAACCACAACTGTTAGGCTAATTCCTACCTCTACAATGAATTAAATTGAATGAACTCAATAATGGAAAGATATGGTTTTGATTTTGTAAGGTCTTTTCTAGAAAAAGAATAAAATCCACACAGTATTTTACATCTTTAACTTTTAACTGCTATTATATTTTAATTTTAATTTTTTTTCCAGTCTGATTTGGAAGATGTATTTCAGCTGTATTTATATCTGTTTAAAAATTACTGAAAGAATTTTTCTCTTTGCTCTCCATATTTTTAATCACATAAGTATTCCTTGTTGATACAAGAAATGTATGGAGTTACTTATCATGCAAGAATTGATGATTTGCATAAACATTTCAGTCTTAGTTTCTTCTGATGACTTTTTGTTTCAGGTCATCAGACTTCTTTTGTCTTTCTGTTTCATAGATTTCCCATAAGAAATTAAATGCACTTTTTCCTTTTGGTATTCCTGACAAGAAATCCATTCTCTTGTTTTTATGAGAGACTATGTCCTTGAGTGAAATGGGCACAGTTCATCATTCTGTTCCCCACTGAACTCATGATCTTGAAGCATATTTGGTCACAGTGATAAATCCCACATGGTAAGATTAGGAGATAATATATTGATAGTAATCCATTGTAAGTACTCAGTGTTAATGAAGACTAATCTAATTGCACTTCCACCAAAAAATAAACTTTTAATTATTTTTTGTTCTATTATTATTAGAACTATTATAATTCTCCATGCATTTTGCAAGTAAGATTACAACACTGAATACAATAGAACTATTCTTTTCTTAATTTTTCTTACTTTTTTTTATGAGAGTTTGTTTGAAACCCTACATGCCATTCATATATTTGACATCTTCTACAGCTAAGATATGAGTTCTGAATACATTGTAAAAAATAGCCCAAGCATGCCCATTTCACACTGAAGCAGAATCTGTCTGGTTTTACTTAATGGTTGGTTTTATACATTACTTTGATTCTTGCCTAAAATATATACAGCTCCTTTGTCTGTAATGTATTTTATTATATATTGTAGTTTCATTAAATGCTGTTTTAGAAGAACAGTGCAAAAAACAAGCTACTAATTGAAAAAACTTTGAGGTTTGAATGCTCACTATGTCTAAAAATCAGACCTTCAGTGTTGTTCAGGGAAAAGGGTAGAACAACTTACTGATTGAAATTAAAGTAGACACAGATAAAAAAAACCCTGTAATGATAGCTTAGCCAGGCTCAGTTCTATCACTCAGAAAATAGTGCTCATTTTCCACCCTTGAGATGACCTTAGTGTGTATGATATTACTACAGAGAAGTCCTTTGTGGAAAATAAGTTAAATCTTATCACAGGAGTAAAAGAAGGGGTTTTGTTACAAATGCCCTTTCATAAAAATAAATATTAAAAAATATTTACAGTACTTAACTCACTTTTCACTGAAAACCTCTATTTCACATGTTTCCTTTTGGTGTTCTGCAATAAACCTTTTCCATGAGATAAACTCATGACTGGTGTCAATGCCTGCCCGTATCTGTCTTAATACCTGCAAGAATTCCAATCTCCTACTCCAGCCATCACATGACCCAAAAAAACTTCTAAATGTTTAATATCTACAGTGAACATGTATAATTTCTGCCAGTGTTCAGGAGTTTAATACCTAATGTGACATTTACACAAAACACTGGAATGAAAAAAAAAAAGTAGTGGGGCAATCACAGTTTTCATTTTAAGACTCTTTCAAATATTTCATGATGTAAAATGAGACAGAGCTTAAAACAGTTACATAAAGCTCCAATAGCTTTTCTCCAAATCAAATATGTTCTAAAAGCTTTAAACAAAGATGATGTATACTTACCAGTAATTTTATCTTGGGTTCATTCTGCTACTCTTTATCTTAGCCTGAATCAATTTACACAGGTTCTCCACATGCTGGAGTAAAAATCTGTATTTTTTCCTGTCTTACTTAAGATCAGGGAATATTCCTACTCAGTTTCAAACTTTATTCTGTTCCTGTTTGGTGGAAGTAATCCCACAATTTATTTTACCTTTTTTTATTCCTAACGTCTGCAATTCAGTAGGGGGGGATTTCAAGGTTTATAAGTTCCAGTAGTTTGTATAAGTAAGCTCTCTGTTTTGCAGGTCTCACCTCTGGGAAGTGGTAGTGCCTGGGAGAAGATACCACATGCATAGTGGATGGGGAAAACCTGAATGCAGGGAAGCCTGTGCTGCTGACAGGTGTTAAGCTGACACTGTTGTAATAACCAACATGTCAAAGCTTTTCCTTACACTGGAATTGAAAATAGACACGGTTTTGTTGCCTTCTTTCTTAGTTTCCTGAACATTTGTGGCAAAAACCTGTTTTTGAAAGAGGGTTTGCATACATTACTTTATTATTCAGATTCGTGTTCCCACTATCCAGGCTTTAAGCAACAGAGTTGCTGATGAACACACAGCAGGACCTTAAATGGGGGACTGAGTAGAAATAGTTATTTTTCTCTTCTTGCTCATGCTTGGACCTGCAGAGGACCAGTTTCATCTTTCATTCAAATTAGATTTGCCTCAAGGATCTCAAAATGCATCATCATTAAACCTCTCCGTTGACTTTACTGTGATGCTTTAATAAAGTACCTATTACCCAAGTATATGTTTTATTGTAATGTTCTTATAAGACTTTATTACCTTACAGCATTTTGTTTTCATTTACACATACAGTTCACATCAATAACCATTCCTATTTTTAAAAAATACAAAAAATTCAGTCTGCTCTTCTAGTTTATATTATATTTCTTCATTTGAATATTTCCACTACTTCAAAATGCTTTAGTTGAAACCCAGGTAGTTAGTTATACATATTTCAGTCCTTTAAGATGCATAGTCATAATTCCTGTCACTTAATTATTGAGAATTAAGCAAATTTTCAAAAATCATAATGAATTACATTCAGTAAAGGAAATTCTGCTGGAACTATTAGTAAAGTTATGTTTAATTTCGTCAGAAACATATTAATCTAGAATAAAATAGAAATAAATTTCCTATAATTTTAGAGCTGTGTAAAATATGAATTTGTAGTATCACTTCTGCCCAAAGGAACACAGGCATGCTGAAAGGATCAGTCTGAGAAATTCTTTAATGATTTAAGCCCAATGAATGACACTGCTTTTTGCCTAGTCGTTACTTTTATATTATGATTAGAATTTGATAAAAGTGCTATTGACGTCAAAAGTGTGGGAAAAATACCACAGTAGTCATTCATTCCTTTAAACTCAACCATTCCTGATTTTCAGTATGTTTCATGTGACTTTAAATAAAACTGGTAAGTGTTCAAAGGCTTTCCTTTAGACTAGAACTATGTATATGATTGTGTTTTAAGTAAAATAACTCTATTAACCTTTCTAAGTCAATTCAGAAATTCATTATGAAAATTCTTCTCTTCCCCAACAAGGAAGCCTCTTGCAGTTTGACAATTCCTGCATAAAAAACTTGGCCTATTCCAACTTGAGAGACATACACAAAAGAAAGTAGCCCTTAATGCACTAGCTGAACAATCATAACAGCAAAGAGTGATTGAGTGATCCTGCAAGCCTGACACTTGCCAGCTTTTTGAAAATTCTAGTATCACTTTCTCCATAAGTAACACCTGCAAGTTGAGTGGGGAAGTGATTGAGAATAGCTCTGCAGAGAAGGACTTGTATTTGAAAGCTGACAAAATGTTCAACATTTGTTAGCAACACGTGCTCACAGCCCAGAAAGCCTGCTGTGCCCTGAGCTGTGTCAAAAGGAGTATGGCAAGCAGTTCGAGGGAAGGGATTCTTTTCCTTTGCTCTGCTCTTGTGAGACCCCATTTGGAATACTGCGTACACTTCTGGTGCCCCCAGCATAAGAAGGACATTGAACCATTGGAGCAAGTCCAGATGAGGTCAAGAAGTTGGTAAGAGGACTGGAGCACCTCCCCTGCAAAGACAAGATGAGAAATTGGGGCTGTTCAGCCTGGAGAAAAGAAGACTGCATGAAGACCTCATAGGAGCCTTCAGTATCTGAAGGTGGCCTACAGGGGAGCCAGTGAGGGACTAATTCATTAGTTGAAATATCTGTGTTCTTTCTGAATTAAGATTGTTCTATATATCTGAAATAAGCAGTAAAAACCTCAGGAATATAGACTACTTACGATAATTTCCTTCCATGTATTTGATGCTTCAAAGTTTCTCTTTTTAATTTAAATTGTGGGTATTACCTGGCATTATCATAATAAGAAAAAAATTAAAATGTTGTCATTGATTGTGATTATTCATTGTTGTATTCTTCAAATAATACTTTTCCAGGACACTGTAAAACATATTTTACAGATTCTCAGAAGGACTGGAGTTGGAAGATACTCTACAGTCTTCTGGTGAAAACCTTTTGTTCAAGCAGAGTCACAGAATCATGGGTCTTTCAGATCTTTTCCAACACTTCTCAGAATACTCTTCTCCATAATTTCACCAGGCACTGAAGTGAGACTGACAGGCCTGTAATTTCCAGGGTGCTCCTTCCTGCCTTATTTCAAAACCAGGACAACATTTACCAGCTTCCAATTGGGACCTCTTCAGATTCACAGGACCACTCAAAAATCATTGAGAAAGGTCTTGCAATGACATCAGGTAGCTCTTTGAGGATTCTGGGATGGATACCATCAGGCCCATAGATTAGTAGGGATCCAGCTGCAGCAGCAGATCACACACAATTTCAGGGTCCACTGGGAG
Source organism: Scytalopus superciliaris (assembly GCA_013400415.1). Classification (NCBI taxonomy): domain Eukaryota; kingdom Metazoa; phylum Chordata; class Aves; order Passeriformes; family Rhinocryptidae; genus Scytalopus; species Scytalopus superciliaris. Next base: position 45,099 of record VXBX01005590.1, read on the forward strand.
CTTGATCATTTTTGCAGTCATGGTCCTCCAGCTCAGAGCACTGACACCCCATTGGTCCATCACCCACCTTGAAGACAGAGGCAAAAAAAATCATTAAATGCCTCTGCCTTGTCCGTGTCCCTGTTCATGAGGTGACCAATCTCATCCTGTAACAGGCCAATGATATTTCTCTCCTGGCTATTGCTATTAATACTTTTGAAAAGACTCCTTTTATTGTCTCCCACATTCCTGGTCAGTTNGCCGAAGTTGCCTATAAGGCAGTTGACTTTGAAGTGTCCTTTAGCTCCTCCAAGAATAATTCATTAGTGTCATTTGTCCTGGATGAGAGGTCTATAGCAGACTCCAACAATGACTTCTACATTATCTGTTTGCTTCTTGATTCTCAGTCAGAGGCTCTCAACTGTACCATTGCTAACTGTGAGCCCTACATATTCTAACCCTTCTGTTACATACAGTGTCACCTCTCCACCTCTTCTGCCCTACCTATGCCTTTTGAAGAGCCAGTACCTGTCCAACTTTCACCTGGAGTAAATTCCCCAAGACCATGTCCAGCTGACTTTTGAANCAGGCATACACTTTACATTTTGGCCTCATCTCCAAGTGAAAATTCCTGTTCAGACATGCCGGCCTTCTGTCTCACCTGTTTGACTTCCAGCATTTGTTCCTGTGCCCTTAGGAGGTGATGNGGAAAGTTGACAAAGTCTAGTGCTCTGTCACCCTCACTGTGACAAAGTGACATTCAGTGGGAACATTCTGTGTTGATGCTTGTGTCCATTGCTGCTTGTCCAGACACTGAACACCACTGAAAAAGCCGTGTCTTCTTTACCCACTCTCTTCTATTAGTAAGCTATGTATATATATTGGTAAGATATATACTGAGCCCTTCCTTTCTCCAGGATTTACAGTCCCACCTCTCTCAGCCTTTCCTTATAGAGTCCCGTTTAGTTTATTTCTAACAAGGACACATTGCTGGCTTATAATCACCTTGGTGTCCACCAGGACACCAGGGGTTTTCTCTGCCAACTGTCTCTCCAGCTGGTTGTCACATTTCCTAGAAAACCTAATTTAATCATAGATTTGTCAGTGATATCACAGATTGTCACATGTGATTATGATGCAAATCTTGCATGTACCATCATACTGACTATTAATAAAGGGACCAGATATTTTAACTTTTGCAAAAAATGGAAGGCTACAAAAACAGGATTGCAGCCTGCCAAACTATACTGTAACTACAGTATGCTTTTACTAAGAGACTAATGATCTTCATGAATAATTGTTGTCATTGAAGAGGAATGTATTATATCTAGTGTTAAAGACATAATTTGATAAAAGAAAAACACTCTAAATGTATTAAAGAAGCACTTTGCATAATGATTGTAGGGTCTAATTGAAACGTAAAAACATTTACACATCCCGAAGGTTGTCAAATATACAGTGTAAAAAAATGTTAGTGNATGTTGACTCCTCTAGGACCTGTTCCATAAACCCATTGTCTAGGTTTTTTAGGAACCTTTTGGCCCAGGTTGTACCAGATGTGTGATGCTCCCAGTTGATTTCTGGCAAGCCGAAGTTGCCTATAAGGCAGTTGACTTTGAAGTGTCCTTTAGCTCCTCCAAGAATAATTCATTAGTGTCATTTGTCCTGGATGAGAGGTCTATAGCAGACTCCAACAATGACTTCTACATTATCTGTTTGCTTCTTGATTCTCAGTCAGAGGCTCTCAACTGTACCATTGCTAACTGTGAGCCCTACATATTCTAACCCTTCTGTTACATACAGTGTCACCTCTCCACCTCTTCTGCCCTACCTATGCCTTTTGAAGAGCCAGTACCTGTCCAACTTTCACCTGGAGTAAATTCCCCAAGACCATGTCCAGCTGACTTTTGAATATCTCCAAAGATGGAAAGTTGACAAAGTCTAGTGCTCTGTCACCCTCACTGTGACAAAGTGACATTCAGTGGGAACATTCTGTGTTGATGCTTGTGTCCATTGCTGCTTGTCCAGACACTGAACACCACTGAAAAAGCCGTGTCTTCTTTACCCACTCTCTTCTATTAGTAAGCTATGTATATATATTGGTAAGATATATACTGAGCCCTTCCTTTCTCCAGGATTTACAGTCCCACCTCTCTCAGCCTTTCCTTATAGAGTCCCGTTTAGTTTATTTCTAACAAGGACACATTGCTGGCTTATAATCACCTTGGTGTCCACCAGGACACCAGGGGTTTTCTCTGCCAACTGTCTCTCCAGCTGGTTGTCACATTTCCTAGAAAACCTAATTTAATCATAGATTTGTCAGTGATATCACAGATTGTCACATGTGATTATGATGCAAATCTTGCATGTACCATCATACTGACTATTAATAAAGGGACCAGATATTTTAACTTTTGCAAAAAATGGAAGGCTACAAAAACAGGATTGCAGCCTGCCAAACTATACTGTAACTACAGTATGCTTTTACTAAGAGACTAATGATCTTCATGAATAATTGTTGTCATTGAAGAGGAATGTATTATATCTAGTGTTAAAGACATAATTTGATAAAAGAAAAACACTCTAAATGTATTAAAGAAGCACTTTGCATAATGATTGTAGGGTCTAATTGAAACGTAAAAACATTTACACATCCCGAAGGTTGTCAAATATACAGTGTAAAAAAATGTTAGTGGGGTTTTTTTGAGTAAACTTTTCAGTCAGAAATTCAAGGTTCAGTTCATGTCAATTAACTTTTATCTTGTACACACAAATTAGCTATGCTTGGCTCTCGTTGCAGGAAATGGTGCTAAATAGGTGCTGTTAGAACATTGAATCATCCTCAGTGTTTTATATCTTTATTTTGGTATGAGATGCATTGCATTCTGAAAGTACCTGTTTCTTTCTATAGACTGTAAAATGAGCCTGCCATGACTAGTTCTTATGTTAATATCCACAGCTAGATACAGTAAATCCTAACGCTGGTGCCTGATCTAAATTGGCCATCATGTTGGGCCTTAGCAGTTATTTCTGTCTATTATTCAATTCAACACTTAAAAGCCGAAAAGATATGGAAGAAATAGATAACCTTGAAAAAACACACAAAAGACCCAAAGGCTTTCAAATGGAAAATTGTCTTTCTGACTTCATAATACAAAAACTCTAAAATTCAAGCATGCTAGTAACACTCAGTTGTCAGAGCCATCTTGCAGAAATTGCTGTTCACTGATACACAACTACAATTGTTTTTTAGTGCCAGCTGAGCTTCCAAATGTGAAAACACAGCTACAAGAGTTTCATTGGAATTTGAAGGGATCAGGGCAATGAGGTAGAGCTGCTCTGAATGAAATCTGTACCACTTCAGCAATCCTATTTCCAGGACATCTCACTGAAGAGGCCTTCACAAAGTGTAAGAAGATGCTATCCGTATGTCTGACTTCTTTCAGTTCTCTCCAATCCATTCCCTAGATACTCAATGTCGTAATTCTGGACAGGTAGATAACAGGCCCTATTTTCCCTCTCATTCATTAAATTGTTTGTGACAGCATCTCTAAATTCCTGTTCTTTCAATGAATGTATTTTCTGAAAGATAATACAAAGTATGGCTATCCATTATTTTTTCCCTCTCTCTAGTAACAGTAAAAAAAAAAAAAAATATAACTTATATTTGTTTAGTTTCATTTTTTCTGACTATGTTTACTTATTTATATAATGCATTTGGTGAAATATTGTGGAAAGGCCTTGCTGAAGTCCATCTGATCATTCAGTCTTAATATTTGTTGAACTAGAATTTAGATTTGTTACATTATTCCTTTGAGCAGTCTATTGTTGGGACTTTTGCTGTCAAAGTGGTATTACCACAATCAGAGCACTCTGAGTCCACACAAGTCCAACTCTCTCCCATGGAAATGTCCAGTGAATACAACTGATTCCTACACAGGGCTTTTAAATGCAGTAATAATAAAAATTAATTGATCATTTTATCAATGAGCCCAGTATCATCCACACCCTGTCTTAAAAATGTAATATGAAATGTCGTTGATGTACTTGCAGTATTATGGGAGGAAGCAGTATAGATCAAACAGTGAATAAAGAGTAGAACATTTATCTGGGAAATTATGAACACTGCCTCCAAGGTGCTGCAGTGTATTCAGAAAGACTTGGAAAGTATTGGAAACTGCAACATTTGAGAGGAATTCCACTCTTCTCTTTTTCTAGTTCTTTTGCTTACAAGATAAATTTATGGAAAAGCTGTCTTACTTTTCTTACATTTGACAGCATTTTTTTTAGAGATTAGGTCCTTGTTTTCCCTGCATTCAAGTTTAACCCTACATGAGCATGAAATATTATTTATACACTCTGAAAAACTGTGTGGAATGCATATAACCAG
>VXBX01005590.1:51872-79211 GCA_013400415.1 Scytalopus superciliaris
AATCAGCTTAAGGTACATGGGGATAACCATATATGTAACTTCCAAATAAGGGAGTGCTGCAATGCAGCAACAATGGACCAATAGGAACAGGGGATTTCACAGGGGGGTACAAAGCATGTGGATCCCTTTAAATCTGAGAGGGAACACACCCTCCAACAACATACAAACTTCCAATATCTCACAACCACAAATAGGAACCACAACCCCTCAGATAGGAACAGTCTGTTATTTAAAGGCGTTGTATGTCTGTTCCTGCAGTTCCTCGAAGCCGCCTTCTTTTTCTTCTGTTTCTTTTTTCCACTATTCATATGCCCTTTCCTCCTGGCTTCCCACAGCAATTGGCTTATGGGTTGGGCACAGCAGGTAAAAGTGAATGGGGTGACATCAGACTGGTGACCTGTCACTAGGGGGGTTCCACAGGGCTCCATCTTGGGCCCTGTGCTCTTCAACATCTTCATAAATGACTTGGACACAGGACTGGAAGGGATGATGAGCAAGTTTGCAGATGACACCAAACTGGGAGGAGCTGTTGAGTCCCTGGAAGGCAGGGAGGCCCTGCAGGGAGACCTGGACAAATTAGAGGGCTGGGCAATCACCACCAATAGGAAGTTGAGCAAGGGAAAGCATTGGATTCTGCACCTGGGATGGGGCAATCCTGGACATACATACAATCTAGGCAATGAGATGCTGGAAAGCAGTGCCATGAAAAGGGCCCTGGGGGTGCTGGTGGATAGCAAGTTGAATGTGAGTCAGCAGTGCCCTGGCAGCCAGGAGGGCCAACCCTGTCCTGGGGGGCATCAGGCACAGCATTGCCAGCTGGGCCAGGGAGGGGATTGTCCCACTCTGCTCTGCACTGAGGCGGCCTCACTTTGGATATTGTGGGCAGTTTTGGTCATTGCAGTGTGGGAAAGGTATTAAGCTCTTAGAGAGTGTCCAAAGGAGGGTGACAAAGATGGTGAAGGGCCTTAAGGAGAAGCCATATGAGGAGTGGCTGAGGGCACTTGGCCTGTTCAGCCTGAAGGAGACTGAGGGGAGACCTCATTGCAGTGACAACTTCCTTGTGAGAGGAAGACGAGGGGCAGGCACTGATCTCTTCTCTGTGATGACCAATGACAGGACCCAAGGGAATGGCCTGAAGTTGTGTCAAGCTCCCCAGGGAAATGTTCACAGCACTAAGCCTGACAGAGTTCAAGAAGAATTTCAATATTAACCCTGGGCACATGGTGTGACTCTTGAAGACAGTCCTATGTGGGGCCAGAAATTGGACTCAATCCTTATGGGTCCGTTCCAATGTGACATATGCGGGGATTCTGTATTTTTAACTAAATTGTGAGACTTGATCTAAAGTAGTGGTAATGAAGCAGAGCAAAACCTAAGATCCCCAAACTATGTTACACAAATTTCCTAGGGAATGTTTAACTAGAGACCAGGACTTCGGGATTGTCAGGAAATGATAGTGGGCTACAAAGGAATGCTCACAGAAGATAAAGGAGGTAAAAGGATTTGAGGACTGAACTCTTGCAATATTCCACCTTGGAATCAGCAGGAACCAGCAAAGGTCAAAAGTTCATGATGATGAGGAGAAGAAATACGACCACTACCACGATGAAGTAACAGGAACTCCCACCAAAGTATTCCTCAAAAGAATGACCACACCTCTGACTCCGCCTGAACTCCACCTACTATGAATATTATAACTAGGTGTTGCAATATTATGATTGTGTGTTGCGACAACATGAATATTTATGTAGAAATGTTGTAATCTCTCACAGAAATTGTATAAATACCCTGACTTTACACCGACTATCTCGGAACTCTTTGTCCGGCGCGAGCTGGGGGTTCCCCAACGTTGCCTTAATAAATACCTCGCTGTATAAAGACACAAATTTGTGTAGTTTTTCTATGCCTTTTGGGGCGCGGATTCTTGGCATCAGTAAAAATGCAAAATGTTGCTTTGTATTGTGATATCTTACTTATAAAAATAATAAAAAGCATCTCTTTTTCCTCCAATTAGGAGCATTTCACCTGTGCCTTTTAGTCTTGATTTTCAAGGCATCAGCACCTCAGCAAAAAAAAACACTTCCCAGGCTATTGGCATGATGAGAATACCAAAAAGCTTGCATATAACCAGAAAATTTGCACCCATTTAACTCATAAATGTTTAGTGATTGTCATCAAAGCTATCAAGGTAACTTATAAAGCTCATTGAGGGGCTTAAACATTCTGTTTTTTAGAGCAAGACATTTGTGGTTACATATTAGGAATCTCTGTCATGATTGACCTGGTCTACAGTCCAGAAATGACAAAAGAAAGACTGGTATTAATTTCAGTGTAGTCTTAGAAAAATATTGGCATTGAAGACAGTAGCTATTGGTTTTCTCTTGTCCATAAGTAGTTATCAGGGTTTCCTTGCACTAAGCACTGAGTTGTTTTCCACTTACTTTGCAAATATGTCAATGATTACTCTTTAAAGATAATTTACAAAACAATCATGTATTAGCTTGGTAGGATAATTATCCACAAAGTATTTTCATCTGTGAAACATGATACTGATCCATACTACCCAATACACAATTTATTTGCTTCAGTCAAAAGACAATAACACGAATTTATGAAAAAAATTATTCTTGTGCCAATATTTTTGACATCTTTCAAGGCCTGGAACAAAATGCCACATGATAGCATCTATAATCCACCAGGTCTTTCAATTCATAACGTTGGAAGATTGTTTTTCATTTGAAGATTGTTATTTCAGCAAAGAATAAAATACAGAGTCTTGAAGCACAGAGGACTTGATTCTTACTAATATAAATTTCTGTAGCTTCTTGGATGTCAATGGCCACATCCTCGATGGTATAATTTGTTGGAGCTATGACAGTTTACTCCAAACAACAATCTGGCCTCCTGTGCCTTCAATTTCATGGTCTTTTATAATGGATAAAACACCATTGTCCTTGAAGACGACTCAATCTGAAAGGGTAGGAGAGCAGATAATACAAATCAACAGAATCATCTACCTTGTTTGGGGTTTGTTTTATTTCAGGTTTGTTTGCATAATGGCTTTATATTTTTAACTTTTTAACAAGTAGCAAAATTCCCATTTACTTCACTAGCTTGTGGTCTATCCCAAAATTCATCTACAATATCTCTTGATAAGTAGCTCCCCAGTGTGGGGTCAGAGGAGGAGGAATTTCCTGAACATTGCATTGGCATGTGGATAGATGAGAGCATGGGGCAGCATGGCAGATAGCTTAATCCTGTAAACTCTGCCTGTGTGCAGCGGCAGTCCCCACTCCCAGGCCTCATTGACAGCCATTTTGGGTTCAATGATCATATGAAAATATGTTAGACAATTTCCTGTTCTATAGCTCAGAGTTTTATGTGGCCCAGTTGCCACTCCAGTGTGGCAATCAAGGCAATATCTTCACAGCATGTGTTCACAACACAAAGCCAACTTTAATACCCCGTTTGTCCCTAGGACTATATGTACCTTACTTTCTTCATCTGAGGCTGCTAAAATAAAGTCAGATTTCAACAACAGTCACTCATAAGTACAACTCATGATTCCAGGCTCAACAGCACTATTTTTGCTTTCTAGAAGCTCTATCCAATCTTGTGCCTTTGTCAGTCTGTTTCTCTGAAATACTACTCTCAAATCTTATATATATTTTCAAGAGGCAATAGTGATGTATGTTATTTTACAGCTATTTCAAACTCTTAGACAAGTGCAACTTATTTTCACTCTATGACTATCTGCAACACTCTTTTAGGTCTCATTTCTCTGTAGGCAGTCATTTTTCACCTCTATTGCATCATTTTGAAACTGCAGATCTCTCTGTAGGTGCTAGACTATGTTTGGTGAGAGCAATAAAGACTCTAATTACTTATGTTTCTCTGCTGAAGGTGAACTTTTGAACTATAAAGATGGACTACATTTTCTGTACTTTGCTTTGCAGAAGCAGCTGCTAGCCAATTTCATCTTTCAGCCCTACTTCAGTTAATTGATATTCCAGAACAACAAAAACAAGCAAATACGAAGGACATGTTCAGAAATTGTTAGCATTATTATAACACACATTTAAGTACAGTGGTTAAACCTTTAAATGAATAGAACATTATTTAACACATTTTATGAAGTACGTATGACTGAAATAATTTATTCTGCATTTAAGTGTTCATAGCATATGTAAGACTAATTATGAAAATTTGGTACTTTAAACAATATCAATTTGTCTAAAATATTATTTGACTTGAAGCTTGTCCTTTGTTTCATTTATCTTTTATATATAATTATTTATAGGTCCAGCTTTCATAAAAAGAAATACCAGTTTGTTCTAGAGGAAAATAGAGTTTTTCTTATTTGCCAAAAAAACATACTTAATAAGCACCTGAGAAAAACGTCATGCAGTCTGCTGGATGAAGATGAGAAAATTGTTGCCAATAAGACAGTTCACTGGTTAATACTATCTTAATTAAAATTAATCCAGATTTCAATTTTACAGTAAAGTACAATACAATATACACATGATTACTCAGAAAAATTATTAATATTGCTCCATATATCTTAGCTACTATGGGGGTTTCAAAATCTGATACAGCAAAGGAAAGACACAATAGAGACTAAACAATTAAAGTGTGTGTAGAAATCTCATGCATACTCCAAACCATTTTAAAAAGAAGTATTTTTTCTCTTTTTTAGAATGTTATTTTCAATTTTTCAAGGTTGCACTAAGTGGAGTTTCTTGCTGATCACTGGTTTGGCTTTCAAATGTCTAACAAAAAGGGAGATACTACAGGCTAGTACAATACATAATATTAAATACATAAATTAACTGGGAATCTCTGCAGTTTCTTGTAACAGTATTACTTTTGTAGCATTCTTGTCAGCAAATAAGACTGCTGAAATGAGCCAAGTCTTCACTGTAGATAAGCCAAGCTCCCCCAAGCTTACTGTAATTCTCTGTGTTATTAAAACCAATAGAGCTGTGTTGATTTGCATTAGCTGAGACTGGCTGACTGTCTTTGTACTACAGCACATTGGTTATTTAACAGAGCACTATGGTTTAGGTGCACCAATTCTAGCTGAAAGTAGTTTGATAAAACCTGAGATTTGCACAGATGAAGGGACAGAAACCAGCTTGGTGGCAAAGGGTCTGTCTGGGATGTCTGCAAAACCTTGGGAGAATGTTGAAGGAGCNATCGTTTCTGACTGTTACACACAGATAGGAGAAATGAGATTATATGCTTCTTATGATTATGTACTTCTACAATTTGCATTACAAATATATCAGTAAGACCACTTTGCATCAGTTCCACTGCAAGTGCTAACCTAAATAAAAGATTTCCAGCAATAAGTTTCTCATTGGCTGTGTTTCCAATTATAAATAGAAAATTATCTGCTGGACATCAATTAACATCAGTGTTGTTTGTTTCCTTGTCATTTCACAATTTATTTATAAATTAATACTCTTTTGCCTCCACATATTATGTTACTGAAACTCCATTTTGGTGTTAAGCACCATTTCCTGAAATCTGGCTAATTGTAAATTCTTCAGCTGCCTACTGATGTCCTAAGACAGTAGTTTTGACTGCTTATTGTAAGATAGAAAAACACTAAAATAATAGACTCTTATTTTCTTTCTTTTACAATACTCTTGAGGGGAAAAAATAGGTAAATGTTGCTCTCTTTTACATTAATCTTGCTTTGTACTCTTAGAATGTACCAGCTAAAATAGAAGAAATAACCCAAAATTCAAAATCTAATTGGTATGGATGAGCCTCTGACAACTGAAGAACTACAAAAAGACAGTTTACCTGAATAGGCAACCTTGTTTCACTGTGCACTCTGCATGAGCTTGGTTGATAAGGATCTGTTTCCTGGCACTGACCTTTAATACTTCTTTAAGGTACTGTTTCACAGAAATAAAAATACATTTAGCAGTATCACTACAATCATATGTTTTTTCATGTGTCAAGGAAAGAAGCATCTGAATGAATACTGTGTTCTTATACTTTAAACAAACAGATGTCTGTATTCCAGCTCTAGACTTTCTGCCTACTTTGAAAAGCCTTTATCAGTAGGCTTCTCTAGGAAAATAGAGAATATCTATTTTTCCAGATCCACCCTTATTTCAGAAGGAAAATACTTTGGATAGCAAGCCATGTGTGGTATTCAGAGCTGTCCTTTGGTACTACAGAGTTCTTAGGTCTTACATATTTATGACAAGAGGTGCTGAGCTGATCCAAGATGAAAGTATTTAAGCACACAACAGCAAACTCCTCAGAAGTCTGCTTACAATTTACAGTAAATCTATGAACCTAAGAAACTGGAGAAGAGAGGGGGTAACAAAGCTACAAATGGCTTAAAGTCTGGTTTGTACTTCAGCAGACAATGATCGGAGAATTCCAAGATGGAGATGCTAACAGATTGATATCTGATAGCAGGAGACTATTTACTTGTCTGCCTTGAAAAATTAAATTTTACAACTGATGTAGTATCCAAACAGTTACGAAAGGGAAGAAAACTCCCCTGGAGATGTTTTCAAAGCACCTTATGCCTAAACACTGAGCACAGGAAGAAGAAATAGGAGGTGATAGTGGTTGGATATTATCTCCTGCAGGGAAGGGGCACCTGCAGCTGACCTGGCATGTTGTCACAGGTTATTTCCTGATTGCCAGGTGCTCAGATATGGTATGTTAGAGAGATAATTTCAAGTTTTGTCTGAGTCTCAGGCTGACACTCCTTGTTGATTATCCACATGGTAAATAGTGGTGCTGTCAAGGGACACTTGGACTAAATGGAAAGGTTCTACAAAATTCTGGAGGAAAACAGGACTGCTGGAGCTGCATGGAAGCCCGAGTAGTGTTCACCTACATCCCACAGATGAAAAGGAAATACTTGAGTAGAAAAGGACAGAAATTGTAAAATAATAATTATCTGAAGGACTGTGTTACAGACAGCACTTTGTTTTTTATAATCACAAGTCCCTGTCTGACAAATTAAGATCACTATAAACAGAATGAATATGCTTGACAAAGTGAAATAAGAGCATCTTTTACAGGACTTTTACAGGCATGCCAGCCTTGTAGAAAGGATTTTAAACTAAGTAGCAGGAAGTCTGATGATAGCTGCTTGCTATTAACTAAAGAAGCAGAGACCATAAGTGACATATGCAGAAGATAGGAGCAAGGAAGTTTTTTAAAAGGATGAAATAGGTTGCAAGGAGACTCACTTCAAGTGCCTGCACACAAATGAACACAACCTTGAAAACAAGCAGGAGGCGCCAGAGCTCTGCTTGTTGTCACAGAGCTATGCCACTATTAAAATGACTGAAATACTCTACAGTGATGGAGTTGCCTGATGGTAGAATATAGGCTGTTCAGAAAATACAGAGATGACAAGGAGGAGTGGATTGCCCTGTATATGAAGGAAGTGTTCAAATGTATGTTTTCAATGGGATGGACTACCGGCTATGTGACTCAGTTCCAGACAAGCAATGGTGTCATGATGGGAGTGTTTTCATACAAACAGAGTAAAGAAGTGGGTAAAGGCTTCTTCAAACCACTGGAGGAAGCCTCAGAGTCAAAAATCCTGGTTTATATGGGAGACTTTAAACTTCCCAACTGGCAAGGTACCATGGTGAAGAAAATTTCTGTATAAGATGTCTGGGTATGGAGAGATTGTCAATGGTACATCTACTCAATGGGTCAGCCAGGGTTGGCATGCACACACAGTTGGATCTAGTATTCACTAATAAGGAAGAATTAATGTGGATGTGATAACCACTGATTGTAGTGACCATGAAACAGACAATTTCAAAATCCTGAGGAGAGAAATTAATGAGAACAGCAGAGCACAGAGGCTGGATTTGAAGAAAATATTGGATTGTTCACAGAACCAGTATGGTAAGTCCCATTGAAGGCAGCACTGAAGGGCAAAGATGTTGAGAACAGTGTCATAGAGTCATGAGAGCCACTCCTCCTTATGGGAAAAGGGTATGCAAGGCAGGAGACCAATGTTACAAAACACAATACTCCCAAAAGCTGTAACAGAAAATGAATGGGAGGTCAAAATAGAGACTGGCAACAAATGGAGAACCACTACCTAGGGATTCCAGGATGGTATTAATAAAACTGAAGTTCAGTAAAGTTGAAACCTTGTGAGTGACATCAGGTGCAAGAGGAAGAGTTTCTACTCTCATTAAAAGGCAAAACAAGCAAAATGTGTTCATAGAATCACAGAATCATAGAATAATAGAATCAGTCGGGTTGGAAAAGACCTCCGAGATCATCAAGTCCAACCCTTGGTCCAACTCCAGTCCATTTACTAGATCATGGCACTCAGTGCCTTGTCCAATCTCAGTTTAAAAACCTCCAGGGATGGTGAATCAACCACCTCTCTGGGCAGGCCATTCCAATTCCTGATTACTCTCTCTGTAAAGAATTTTTTTCTAATATCTAACTTAAATTTCCCTTGGCAGAGCTTAAGCCCGTGCCCTCTTGTCCTGTTGCTGACTGCCTGGGAGAAGAGACCAACCCCTACCTGGCTATAACTTCCCTTCAGGTAGTTACAGAGTGTGATGAGGTCACCTCTAAGCCTCCTCTTCTCCAGACTAAAAAGCCCCAGCTCCCTCAGCCTCTCTTCAAAGGACTTGTACTCCAGTCCCTTCACCAACCTTGTTGCCCTTCTCTGGACACACTCCAGCACCTCAATATCTTTCCTGAACTGAGGGGCCCAGAACTCAACACAATACTCAAGGTGTGGCCTTACCAATGCAGAGTACAGGGGCAGGATCACTTCCCTGGTCCTGCTGGCCACGCTATTTTTGATACAGGCCAGGATACCATTGGCCTTCTTGGCCACCTGGGCACACTGTTGGCTCATGTTGAGCTTTCTGTCAACCAGTCCTGCCCAGGGAAGGCAGAGCTGGGTGCAGGCTGGGGCCAGCAGGGCCAGGAATTAGCTCTGGGGGATGGCCATGGATCATTCTTCCAGCACTTGTGAGATCCTTGCATTAGAATAAATTTAACAGTGGCCACGAGAGTGAGGGGGCTGTATCCCTTGTCCCATGAGGAGAGTCTGCAAAATTGGAACTATTTCAGTCAGTTGAGGAGAATGGTTTTTAGGGCACAGCGGTTTTTAGGCAATAGCAACCTGCCAATGTTTGCTTCTGAAACCGCAGGACTAGAGTAAGGAAGGAAAAATAGTCATCTCGAGGGAAGTCCAGCAGTGCAACTGCAGCACAGATAGTTTGAGCCATCTCTATCCTTTGAGTTCTCTAATAGCCAACTGAGTATTAGAAAAATTATTATTTAATTATATTTATATTATATTTATATTATTTCTATTTTATACATTTTGTTTGTATAATATAATATTATGTATTGTATTTAATGTTATATTTGTCTCATATATATGTCATAAAATATTTACTCTATGTTATATATTCTATTATCATTCTAATATTTCTAATAACCTGCACAACCTGTTCAGAATTCAGTGTCAATCCTGCTTTAAGCAGAAGTTTGGACTAATGAGACCAGGTCCCTTCAAGCCCCAGTGATCCTCTCATTTTGTGATTTTCCTCCCTTGGACCTTGTCACCCATGGTTCTAGACAGCAACTTCTGTTTATTTTGTATTTCTTCTTAAAAAATATTCTACTTGAAATCACTGGTAATATTAAGTTCAACAACTGGGGGGAAAAAACAAATGTGAAATTTTATGTATTGAAACATTATCTTGACCACTTGTGATGTCTTTCTAGTACAAAGTCTAAAAGCATATTAGAACATAAAGAAAAAAATGTAAAAAAATAGACAATTTAATCAGAAAAGGACAACAAAAGTAGAGATGAAGGCCTAATATAATCATGTAATTATGTTTTCTAAATTGTCAACAAAGTGGACTGAGGTTATAGGTAATACACAACCAGTGCAGTGAGTATCACACACTAGTCATACTGCACTGGCATTGACCTGAGGGGAGTCACATCCTGTTCAAAACCGGAACTAGGTCTTCAGGAATGAATGGGGACACCAAAGAGTGGCCAGAAAAGTCTATGAATGCCATAAACCAAAAGAGGAAAGAGCCCTGTAGGAATAAGGGTAAGAAACAATGCAATGTCACAAGACAGGTGCTTGCAAAATGAAGAAAAAGCTTCAGAACATAAAATGGAGCTGTCAAAATGAAAATGAAGGGGGCATACTAGAAAAAAATAAAAGGAGCAGATCTAGAAGAAGACTGGAAAAACAACATTTTTAAAGTGAGTAGACTGGCATCAGGAAGAACTGAAAAAACAGAAATTACTCTCATCCTAAAGAATATAATCATAGGATCCAATATCACTAGTCTATGTAGACAGCTTCTTTATAATGATATGGATGCATGTGACAGGGAAGTGCTTCATTTGGGGCTGGTAACACATTCATCAATGGACATTAAGCAACATGAAGTGTGAGAAAACTTGGCTTGTACTGTGAGCAGTCAGATTTCATTTTTCAATCCTGATTCACACATTGGAGACATTTCTTCAAAAGTGTCAAATGAAAAAGTAGAAGATGAAAAAAATAAAAATAAAAAAAGAAGTATGTTTTAAAATATTTGGTCTGTCAAACTCAGGATCGTGATGCCTACTAAAAATTGCATTCAAGTCATCTAAAAATGTGTTACCATCTATCTGGGCCATCAGTCACTATGTGGTTATCAAAAACACTGCTCCTCTGGAAACTCATTAGTTGGGTTGTTTATTAATATATATCTTTATAGCTTCTAAAATTGTTTGTTCATTAAACTTATTAATTTTTAAGATGTGAGATGTCAACAGGTTCCAAAGTTTTCCTAGTTAATTTCTTTAGCTTACTGAAGGAAAATGGAATTACCTTAGAGTTAAAACTGTGAAATATATTCAGAAGTGTTCATTTTGAAATTTCTTTCCTTTCTTCCCAAAACTGAAGTTTATATAATTCTTAACTTTTTCAGACGAATGTTTTTGAAAAAACCATGACTAGAAATTATATTAAAATTTACAATCCAAGTGGTTGTAGCCAAGATGTCTCCTGTACAAAGTATTTCTGGGCTTGCTGTGAAACTAGTTTGTAGTTATACTATGTACATACAGTTAATCTATGACTTAAAATATGTCTGCTGCAGACACAAACATGTATTTGGGGATTGTTAAAGCAGAAATTGCTAAATTCACAACTTGAACTATTTGTTTCATGTGATCTCACACAGTATTATCTATTTCAGTTACCTAACAATGCAACAAGCAGGGGCAACAGGGACAGACTCTGCTGAAAAAGAGCTCCCCAGGGAAGGAGGGCACCCCTAGCTTCTGACTTCTCATCAGTCATGGAGCTGGCCTTTGGCTTCTCCCACTGAGCACCTTAGCACATGCTATTGAACCCATAAACTTATCCCATTGAGGCCTCCACGAGAGGGTATGTACCCATGGTCCTGACAGAACTTGGGATCCTACTCAGATTTTTCACAAACATTTCAGAGGTTTTACCAGCTTTACCATAGTTGCTCATCTTACATTTCACTTTTTAATTTCCTTAGCAGAAGCACTGCAGTTTCAACTGAACTTCTTTTCTTCTTTTGGAGGAGACAGATGCAGGAATGGTTAAAACGACCTTGTTTCTTGACTTTGAATGTAAAAGCCACATCAAGTCAGAAAAAAAGAAAAACGCCATTTCACATTTTAGAGCATACACATCACATGTCATGACAAATCTCAAGAAATACTGACATTTTCAAGAGGTAAAGGTCTTGCAATACTGTATGATCCAGCAGCAAACTCTAGCATATCTGCCATCTCAGGTAATTACTTTCCATTAAAAATACAAGTTTAATTTTAAAAATGATTGCAAGAAGTACTTTTTTTTTTTGACCCAGTACTCTTCTCCTGACAACTTGTCTGCACTTTTAATAAACATTATTCTATATATGTGTAGTTATAGAGCAAAGATATAGAAAGCCATCTGTGTTAACAACATTAACAATTCCTTTATGAAACACTAGAACTATATATCCTGTTCAGTGAATCAAAATGTCAGTTTCATTTACAAATATCTGAAATTGTATTTCCCTATTCAAATGAAAATATGACAATGGCTTCCCATCTTGTTTTTAATACTTGTAGAATTTAACAAATTAAAACCCTCCTTCCTTGAATGTTATTATATAACTCATGTAGGTTCATTCTGGAAAATTCTATTTTCACACCTGGATAGAGATGAGGTTTAAATATGCTCTCGTAATTCATTTTTCATAAAGAAAGATCCTCTGCATCACTTGGATTCTTGTGTGAGTCCAGGTTTTCTGAATATTTGTGTTTGTGCTGATGTGCTTAGATAGAAGAAGCAAAAAGATATATTTAAAAGGTCAGTCATGGCTCCTCTTCAAAACGCACACAATGCAGAAGTTTGTTTCATTTTTCATAAAATAATATTATTTCTATCTACTATGAAGGAAAAAGAAATTCAAAACTATTTAAAGCCACATTTGTAAACTCGAGACCTGGTCTGCTTTCTGAACAGATTGACTCGTGATGGTTACTTACAAGGAAAAAGAAAAAAGAAAAAAATTCAAACCAACACTAACAAAAAGTGTAACATTCAGACATTTAGGACCTAACCAGGATCAACAGGTAATGTAAATTATGGATCAGTGGCCACCAATTGAAGATGAGGCCGTTACCTTCATTTCAGATGCTAATGCGCCAATTGCCAAATTCATCCACTTGACTGCTCCAATATTCAGCTGAAAAATACTTGCAGCAAGCATAGTGTCATCACACCAGAGGAGATACACAAACAATAGTAATAATACCAAGCTATTTCTTATGCAACTTAGGCAAAGTTTACAAAATCTACTTTTTATAGGGGTCTATGTGTCTTGTGATTGGGGAATAAAATTTTTAGTGAACTGTGGTAACTCTCAAAGTACATAATATTTTTCAGGATTTGTAAATCTTAGTAAAGACCATAGGGTAACTCCCAGAGAACTGATGTTTGACTGTACCATGCTAATGGCATGAGGTCAGTCAGAACCTGTAACTCAGTTTTCATGCCCACTGAGTCATGAATAGAACTGCCTAGATTTTTATAACCTTCTCCAGTCGTTCGGCTGTAAACCACAGCTAAACTCTCTTTTCAGGTCTTTTAGTCCATGCAGGCAATTAGTGAACTAGAAGTTCACATGGTAACTTCTTCCTCATTACCTTATTTTTGTAGACAAGCCCTTTCTGAACCATTGCAGAAACACAGATGTTGTGCCTTTGGATAATCTCCAAGGTCAAATCACTCCAGGCATAGTAGGGGAGTAGCAGTCTCCAAAGGCATGAATACTAAAATAAAAATTATAAAAAGGATTGTGTTCCACCAAAGTGTTCAGCAACATTTCCAACAGGAAACCCAAGCAAACATCTTGGTAGCAAAGAAGGGAAATGATTCTCAATGGTGAAGATCAGTAGTGTGTTATAAAAGATTCACAGGTGCTTTCTGTGTAGAAGGTTTACAACAGGTCTAAATCATGTCCACCATTTCAGGGGAAAGTTTTATGATGCCAGGAAACTCCCATCTGTACATCTGTTTGCTCTATTTTACTAGGGCTTTGTCTAAGGAGTAGGATTTATCCCTTCTAAGCTTATTATGAATTTGCTGTATTTGCTAAATATTCACAGCTAAAACCTGTATGTTTCTTCTTTGAACTTAGAGTTCTTTTCAGATAAAATCTCAAAAGACTTTTAGTAGCTGTGGTTTACCTTCTGAAGTGGTAACAGTGAATTTGTGTCACATAAGTTTCACTAGATATGTTCGAAGACAAAACATTTGTATTTGGAAAGAAGCAGAATAAGCTAGTTAAAAAGGCTAAAATGGAAAATTAAATGGAAGTCAGAAAAGGAAAGAATTTAATTTAAGGATTAGCAAGTATTCACTTCTGGAAACAGAGAATGAATTAAAGATATGAAGAAGTGCAGTAAAAACCTAGGTCCTACAATGAAGCAAGTTAACAGCATGTTCAGTTATATAAGGTACAGAGGACAGAGTTCATTGCTGTGTTGCACAGCAGATTGTCAAGACTAAACACCCAGAAAAGCTATTTCCATGTTCTGCCAGAACTGGGTGTATTCTTACCTTTTGACTTGCATACAGGGAAGCAGAAGAAGGAGTAGGTAAACCACTTTCTGCTTGATGTCAGTTACACTGTGGTTGAAGCTTTTCCAGAAAACTTGTTAATGTTTTGTCTTGGTGCCAGTTAAGATGTTTCTTGACAAAATATCTTCACTTTACTGAAATCCATTCTTATTGAAAGCTCAGAAAGAGAGATAGACCTTGAATAAGATCATTTTTGCTCAGATCATTTTTGTCCTTGCAAAGATGAAACAAGCACTTGGTTCATTTCAGAGTTGTGTTTTTCTCTATTTCTTTGTTTCATTACTTTTCGCACCTGCTCAGAACTTAGCATTTAAGGAAGTTGCAATATGATCATTGCCTTTTTATTTTAGTATCAAAATAAATAGTTAAACTAAAAGCTATAAGTTCGAGATTAGAGTGTTTAATTTTATAAATAACATATCTTAGTCACTTACTTCAGCCTGATCTTGAAAATGCCATCTGAAGAATTTTTTTCAAGTGTCTGTTAAATGTGATTTTCCCTAGTGTTCTTTGTCTGTTTTCAAGTGAGCCTTTCTTTGCAAGTAATTTAAAAAAAAAAATCCACATTTGTTCTGTTTTGAATTCAAGTATTTGTCTCTGACCTTTGCTAAAACTTGTAAAATCACAAGGAGATAAGCATGAAAGAAATCATGTGCTGTTCAAGTACTTAAAGTCCAGAGAAATGCACTGAAGTAGAAAGGGGATTAATAGAGGAAGGAGGGTGAGGCCAAGCCATACTGTGTTGGTAGAAGAAGGATTAGCAAGCAGACTGAACCAGGAGACAAATTAGCCGTGCTTATTTCGGGTTAGACACAGTCACAGGACGTGCAGAGACAGAACAGAATCTTAGCAGAGGAGAGGTACGAGGAAGAGAGAACAGGTACAATGCATGAAGCAGTGTAACTTCACCTTTAGATCAAGTTGTCATTAGAGAACAGCAAGGGAATACAGAGGGTAACTGCTGAGCAGAGAACAAGATACACTAGTTAAATGCAGAAAAGAAAGGCATGAATCAGGAGGAGGAGAGGAATGGTGAAAGTAAAAGGTTCAGAAAACTGGTGCTTAAGACAGATTTTAGCATTTTGTGGTAGTGAAGCAAATCTGACTGGTAGGTGTATAATGTGAATGAACAGTCAGAAGAATTTTGAAGTCAATGAGCAAATGTAGATCTACACAGTTAATATATTTTGTGCAGGTAGTGAGAAGAGAACATTAGTGTCTGTGGTCAGAGTTGCTTGCCTTCCCAGATTGAGTATTGAAAAGTAGAGTAAGAAGGAATTTTTTGGGTGGAAGGGGTAGCCTGGAAGTTTGTATCACTTGTTTTTATTCTGCTCTTTCTTTCTCTCTCCATAGAGGGAGCTGGGTGTCCCATCACAGGAGAGGAAAGTCAGCGTGTGTGGACAGCCAGCTCCCGGAAGGAGCCAGCTCTGCTTGACCCGCTGTCATGCCGATCCCCACGCTGCTCTTGCTATCCCTGCTACCACTTAGCATGATGGGCCAAGCTGGAGCTCAGTTCCCTCGTCAGTGTGCAACTGTTGAGTCCCTGAGGAGCGGCATGTGTTGCCCAGACTATTTCCCTGTGTTTGGGCCAGGTACTGACCGGTGTGGCGTGTCTACGGGAAGGGGCCGGTGCGTACAGGTGACTGTGGATTCACGTCCCCATGGCCCGCAGTACATCCATGATGGGCGGGATGACCGTGAGCAATGGCCCATTCGCTTCTTCAACCAAACCTGCCGGTGCAATGGTAACTTCTCTGGCTATAACTGTGGGTCATGTCGACCTGGCTGGACTGGACCTACTTGTAGCCAGCAGATTAATATAGGTAAGAGCATCAGAAATCTGACATGAAAACTGTCTGTTGTCAGTGCTTGCTTCTATATGTACATGTCATATTTCTTCTCTTTAAAATACAAAATATCTGTTATATTTATTTAGTTAAGGTATGTTGCTATAGGTTTTACTAAGGCAGGTGCTAGATGAGCTATTCAGCTTGTGTATCAAGTACTTGTGTTTACTATCCTACAAAAAAAAGAAATGAAACCTGTAGTCAGTGCAGGATTAGAACCAAGTCCATTCAATGATAGAACACCTAAACTGAAAAAAAATTAATTATTTGGAATTACTTAAGAAAATAAACTTATTATTTAGAATTATTTAAGAGTACAGCAATGAATATAGACAAGTATATGTGTTTGTAAGTCTAGGAATAATACATATCTTGATATGTTTAATACCTTGTGACTACTTTAAGTGTGATAGCAGCTTTAATTCAAAATCCCTTGATACATTTCTAAACTAAGTATTTGGCCTTGTAAATTTTCACTTACCTAGTTGCTGTCAACATCTTCATAAGCATTAAGTTACAACTGTGGACTGATACCAGATCACTCAGCGCTTCGACTGGTGAACCTTTCTGGTAGTTCTTCAGTTTCAATTTAGTCCAGAATATCAGTAAACGGATGTCTAAATTTTTTTGAAATGGATATGCTATCTTCGCAAGACTGGAAAAAATGTTGAATATTGTAGTTAAATTGAAAAAGACAAGAAGGCTTGGGGACAGATCCTTGTTCTCTAGTCAAAACCATCTGAATTAACAAGATTTTAGCCTTTATTTTTAAATTGACACATTTTAAATGTGTTATTGAAATCCCATAAGATCCATAATCCCCCAAACGAGGTATGTGTTCTATCGACATGAGAAACAAGAGGTTTCTGGTGCAAATGTGCAGTGTCTCTTGCAGAAACAGAAATCAGCACTGATATTATTTTCACCAGATAGAAAATGCTCCATGAATGTGAGTATATGTTCCAACAATGGCTAACAAAGGGCTGCTTATGAAATCAAAATTTTAACAACAAGCTGTCTTAAAAAAAAAAAAAACAAACCAATCCTTGGCTTATGGGACTTTTGTTTTCATCCTTTGAACTCCAAGAAGCAAACTAGAAAGCAGAAAGATCTGCTAAGATCCAGAGGTTGCACTCTCTGGTGTTCTCTTTTACAATGATGATAACTCTGAAGAATAACCAAGAAATAAATGCTAACACACACAAACTTACCGATGCAAATCTAAAGACAGGTAAAAAGCAGTTTTACTTGATTTTCTAGAGTATTTAGAAATAACTATTGGATTACTACTAGCATATCCACATTAAATAGCTGTAAAATGCAGTTTGGTGTTTTCTTATCTTCTAATTAATAATGGTCACAATTAATTATTATTAATCATTAATTAATTCACCTTTGAAAAATAAAAACATTAAAGTGCAGAAGTAAATCAAAATTGGATGGATATTTGTAGTTCACTACTTAAAACACCACAAAAAAAATCCTTAGTGATCAGGGCTAACATATCACTTCAGTTCTGCAAAACAGAAAACTTTGTTTCAGGATACACAGTCCTTAGATGAAATTTATTTTTTAGATAAGTATTTCTTTAAGGTTCCAAAATGCCAGAATATCTCCCACTGAATCAACTTCATGTAGTCAAAGGTATTTCACTTTTATTCTTCATATAGATTCATGCTGAAGACCTGTTGCTTCTCATATCAACAAAATTTATCACTCATTTGGACAATTATGGATTTTTACAGTATTTTTTAATAATGAAAGTAAGTGCATGTTGAAGAACAACTGTGATGACTTCTACCCGCATCCTAGTCTAAGCTTAGCCTGAAATCTTCTCAGACCAGGTGAAAGAGGGACTGAGGTGATCTGAACTCTGTTCTTCTTGCTGAAATACTGGTATTTCAGAGTCAGTTTTCTTCCTTGTTTCACTGTCTGTATGTGGATAACAATATTTTTAAAATTATTTTGAGATATACTACTGAAAAGGACTAATATACGGCTATTGTTAATAGGGTCAGGTAATGGTCTTAGAGATATTGTACTGTGAGAAATTCTCAATAATTCAATGATGAATATGCCATTTTTCCTACAAGGTTCGAGCATAAACAATATATTCACTTCACTATATTGCCAAACATCAGACTTTCTGATTTTTATAAATTGCTTTATAGTATTCATTTCTTCTAAAGTACTAACACAGGAAACCCCAAGTATATTGGATGAAGTTCTGAAAGGTTTGTACAACAAAGTACTGTATTTGTCATTTCTCTGTCAGGGTGGAAAAATAATCTGTAACAGTACTTCTAAAAGCACTAAAATCTCAAGGTTTGGGGGGTTATTTTTCTTTGTCTCAGCCTTTCTCATAATAAATAACATTTTCTATTTATGCTCAATGAATTGCCCCAATAAAAAACCAGATGAATTCTTGAAGAAATAGGAACTTACCCAGAACTATTAGGAACACAATAAATAAATTCTGTGAGTTCAGAATTGAGTGTCTATTACTTTGGTAACTTCCTTCTTCTGTATTATCACAGTCAGAAGAAATCTTTTGGATCTCAGCGCAGAAGAAAGGAATCGCTTTGTGAATGCCTTACACCAAGCTAAGGTGACAGTCCATCCTGACATTGTTATTGCCACACGACGACGTGAAGAAATATTTGGACCCGATGGCAACACGCCACAGTTCGAGAATATCTCCATTTATAACTACTTTGTGTGGTCTCATTATTATTCTGTCAGGAAAACTTTCCTTGGTGCAGGACAGCAGAGTTTTGGAGGTGTTGATTTCTCTCATGAGGGACCAGCTTTTGTCACATGGCATAGGTACCATCTATTGCAGCTGGAAAGAGACATGCAGGTGAAGTTCATGTTACTGTTGAGTCACATGTTCATGCTATGTTTTGTACAGTTAAATAACTTCTCTCTTTATTACAGTAGGTTAGAAAAGATAGTACCTTCTTCTACATGTTGAAATAATCGTGATTCAGTTTTGGCAACCCATTGGATATACTAAATTTAAGAGATTGCATTTAGATTTTAAATGGTAATTTTTATAGAGATGCTAAAAGTAGTATTTAAATCAGAGTAATTACATAAAAATCTCTGGTAAAAATGGATAAAAATTATATATATACAATAGATTTATTGGACCAACAAAGTTATTTCCAGTGGTATTTTTAATCCAAAGGTTATAATTCTTGGACAAGATTAATCAAATCAGCAGAAATTCTCAAAAAAGGAATAACAGAGATTGCTTGGGAGTTCAGAATCCTATTTTATTTATTTAACTGGTTAGAGAAATTCGTGTTTTGTTATACATGGTTCAGAAATCAGCAATTCTCTTTTTCGCCTTCTCTTATGTAGACCTATCCATAAATACAATATAGTATTATATAGACTATCATCCTTTCTAAAAAAAAAATTAAGTTTTCAAGTTTGAGATTAAATAGTCTGATATCACTTCAGTGTTTCCACCAGCTTTAATGGCTTTACTTCAGGCTGAGGCACAAACTCCCTTCCAAAATACATATTTGACATCAGGGCATTTCACTATGTGAAAGCCCTGAGAAGTTCTATCTCTTTGTGATTTAATATATATTCCAATTTATGTCAGTAGAGTGCATCACTAGTTAAAGAATTTGGCTTGCTAACTCTAACCCATACTAGAACCAAACAATGACAATTCAAAGAGTCAGTATCCCTGTTCTCTACTTTTCCATCAGTCATTCCACAGTTGTCTTTGTTATTGTGTGTGCTACAAACTGGTCTTGCTGTCAGGCCATTAAAAATACTTGGAAAATGGGGTCTCAGCATTAATTTCTGTTTCTTACTACTTACAATATGGTTTCATGGAAGAGGTACTGTCATATTAATGAGGGAGATCCATGACTCAGTTCAACAGTCCAACTATCTGTTCTGTTGAAAAGGCATCAATATGAAAAAAAAACCCCAAACTTTTACATAATTTTCCCATAAAGCTGTTTCTATGAAACAACCTTCTGACTCTTACCAAGATGTATTTAACTGCTTTCAACATCCCTCTAGCAGTAAATATAGCTGTCTGCATTACATGTGTAATAAGACTATATTTATGTGATTTAGAACATGCTACAGGACCCCACTTTTGGACTGCCCTACTGGAACTTTGCAACAGGGCAAAACACCTGTGATATCTGCTCAGATGACTTGATGGGAGCTAGAAGCAATTTTGATGTGTCTCTTATCAGCCAGAACTCAATCTTCTCTCAGTGGCGAGTGTTATGTGAAAATGTAGAAGACTACGAAACTTTGGGAACCATCTGCAATAGTAAGTATGAATGATGGCACATATCTGGTGGAAAAAAACCTCTTAAAAATAAATAAATATAATAATTTAGATTGCAATGGCTTGTCCCAGTCAAAAAGTGTTAAAGTGGCTTTTAATATTCTTGATCCATGTTTCATCAGTCTTTTGAGATGGTAAATACCCATCATCTGTTTTGTACCAAGATACCGAGAAGTTCAAAATTTGATCAGGAGCTTGTAACAGAGGAAGAACAGAATGCTTCCCCTTCCTTCTTATGGGATACCTATTCAGCCTCTGAACCATAAATAATTAAATCTGGTAGTGTCATTTATTAAATGAAGATGAAGTGTTCTTCTGACTACTCCATTTATTTCCTTCATGGCATTCTGCACCTAAAATGAGAACATCTAGCAAATCCCCATGTTAACTATGCGCAGCATGTTTTGAATGTGAGTAATATTGGATTCTAATACCTACTCAAAGTACAAGAGTTAAAAATCCCGGTAAGTTTCTGGTACATTCATCACCTTCAAGCCACAACTCAGCAGTGTCATGGAAAGAGGGGATAAAAAGAGGAAAAATCCCACAATGTTGGGTTAGTCAATTACATAATCAATTATAGTCCTTTCCCCAGTTACTTTCTCAGGACATCCTCATAACTTGTCCTCAGTCTCATCAGGAAATCATGTTGAAAATCTATAGAAAATTTTCCCAAAGCTCTTAGAGAATAGCAAACTTCAGTAAGAGGCTTCTAGATATTTTTTTACATGCTGGTAGAAAGGATCCAGAACACAGGCTCACATAAAGATTCTTTACCTGACCTGAGCAACTGACCCATTCAAAAGAAAGTCTTTTGGAAGGGTTTTGGGGTTTTTTAATCTGTGATTAAGTCACAAGAAGGATGCATTCTGTGCATTGTTTTCTCCCTTCTCTCCATCCCCAGGCACTGAGGGTGGTCCCATCCGAAGAAATCCTGCTGGAAATGTCGCACGTCCTATGGTACAGCGTCTCCCAGAGCCCGAGGATGTTGCTCAGTGTTTGGAAGTTGGTGTATTTGACACTCCCCCTTTCTATTCCAATTCAACAGACAGCTTCCGTAACACCGTAGAAGGTAAACATGGGAAATAAAAATACCTGGAAAAACTCCAAACACATCGAGTAGCAGGCTTGCCATTTTTCCTATTGGAAGTATGAATTTGGAGACAGACTACCAGACACTAAGAACACACTGTTCTCATCATTAAGTATTAATTTAGTATTAAGTGGAAATAAGCTTTGGGTAAATTACTTTATAGTTATAGCTTATGTCTCTTGAAATGTGTACAAGTCTCAGAAGTCTGTTGCTAGTGTATTAAGTAGAAACTAGCTGAAACCAAGTCCTTGAAACACAGCTAATAGGTTGCTTTTGTTGGAAACAGACAGTCCTTGCCTGCAGATTGATTCAGCTGCATCTTTAAATGAGGCAAGCATGTGCTTCTAGCAGATATTCTTGTATATGAATTAAAACAAATTAAAGAAAGCAAAATAAATTTTAAGCTTTGATAGTACGTAGTGCAATAGTATTGAAAGAGTAATTGAGGTCTGGGTATAATATTTACTGCTAAACATGTTAGTGCTAGCTGTATAACTGTTCTTCTACAGGTTTTTCACAATTAAAATTAAATTTCAGTCACTGGCAACAAACACAACCCCAACCAGGCTAAATATTAGATTTATACTGTTCAGTCAGTATCCTGCCAACTTCTTCTGTACACTGATAATCCAGTTTTTTTTTTAACAAGAAGAGATTACAAAGTGACAGTTCAGATCCCTGCCAGATCTGCCATAGATACCATGGCTTTTTAAAACACACGTAACTCCTGTTACAGAGAGAACCTGCTCCATTTTCTTCTTCTTGAAGAGCAAAACCAAGAAAATGCACCAGCCTTTTAAGTATATCTGAAAGTTTTGAATGCTTACCAAAGCTGACAAATGGGCTATCAATACCTAGGTATCTAAATCCAGCTTTAACCAATTAATTGGATGTATCCGTCTCTGAAAAGACTGACCAAAGTTTGAAATCAGGAGGAGTTTTCATGACATTTCAGATTGTGACATCTGACCCGAGGGTTGTGAGGTTTTGGGCACCAACAAAGTTACACAGACTATCTTCACTGAAAAAAAGGGAAAACAGAGCCTGTACACATGGAAATAATGTATGGAAACATAACAACTGTCTCATTAGAATAGATGGGAAAACACACCCACTGTAGCCAGCAGTTAGAAAACATATGCAACTATTTTAGTTATGCTGAAAGCTATGTTAGGGCCTAAATATTTACCTTTATTTTCATGCTCTGATGCGGTATATTTTGGCCAATTTTCTGTTAGATTCTGTTAGCCTTGCACTCCATATTCTCAGCATTCTTTTGTAAGGGCTATTTTAATCTGAAAATTATGCATGCCAGAAACCTTTCTCAGACACCAGTAGGTAAAGAATTATCCACCCATTTATTTTAAGCAAGGCAGCATAACAACATAAAACTCTTTCAGAGAAAAAAGAAGTGTTCATCTGAGAATGCAGCTTCAAAACAAAATCTTTACTGGAATTTTTTTGTGTTCTTTTTTTGCGTATTCAGGGTACAGTGATCCTTCAGGAAAGTATGATCCAGCAGTTCGAAGTCTTCACAACTTGGCTCATCTATTTTTGAATGGGACAGGAGGCCAAACTCATTTATCACCAAATGATCCCATTTTTGTCCTCCTGCACACATTCACAGATGCAGTTTTTGATGAGTGGCTGAGACGGCATTCTGCAGGTAAGATGTTCTCACAAACAGAGGCAGGATGGGTGGTTGTCAGCTGCTTCTTGTGGGACAGCAAGATACCCTTAAGCTTAGGAGAGGGGATTGGAATTTTAACAGTTAGTGTAGTTAACAAAGTAATAACAAGCAAGCTCTCTTTCCTACCCCACTGACATTCATTTACAACTCAGTCTCTGTGAAGGGGCCAGGACAGAGTTACCAGACACAATTCAAGAAAACAGTATGTGCAAATACCTTGTCTCCATGGAGAACAGACAGTGTAAACCTGGAAGGACATTTCATTGCTGTGTAGAGCAAATACCTATGGTTCTTCTTGTCAAAGCAGAACAGATGCCATGCAGATTCATTTTTACCACATTTGTGTTATACTATCAGCATTTAATAACTATCTCTATATACTTGTAAAGGATGATCAGTGTTGCTGCTCTTGCTTCTTTAACTCCAAAAATACGGAAAAGTAACAAGGGAGAAAGTGAAAGAGATGGAAAAGGGGAAAACAGAAGGAAAGAATTGCAAGGAAGGAAGGAAAAAAAAAAAGAAATAAAGAAGGAAGGAGACTGGCATCAGTGAACAAGGGGAGGGTTCTGTGTAACCCTTATGCCTTTTCATCAGTTGGCACAAAGCAGCAACTGTATTCCTCTGGGGATAATCCATCCCCTTCTTTCTGCTTCTACAGAAGACAGCTGTTGTTGCACAACTGAGACTCCTTTGTGTAGCTTCCACAACCTGCATCATGTAACTTTCTCACATACCTCTTGGAGAGCGATTGTATCCCCTTGTGGCACTTTCATGAACTATCACAAGATTTTGCATCATTTTACGTTTTTTTATATGTTGTGAGGGGTGGGGTTTTTTGTTGGTTTTATTCTTGTAACAGGGTTTTTTGAGTGGTTGCTTGGTTGGTTTTTTACTTCAGCTGATTTTCTTCTGATTAAACATAATGTTTAAAAAACATTCTACTGGAATTAACATAAGCTGTCCTCCAGAACTGGATGAGAGAGCTGTTCATCACTGTTGTAATCGGGTAAAGCTAGAATGGAGAAACAAGGCCTTCCCAGTCATTCATATATACATACATCTTACTCCTTTTCCATGTGAGAAGAAATGAAAAGGCCAACACAGGCAGAAATTTTTACAGTTTATGGGTGGTTTCTATTAAAAAAACAGAGATATCATTAGTGGTTTTGGTTTTCACAGCACAGAGCCCTCTTCTCTGTATCTGTCACACTGGAAAACCAAACCTTCTGGAATAACTTAGGTTAGGAAGAAAAAAATGAGGTACTCAAAACCCTGAATTAGAAAAAAAAATAAGTAGGGCAAGTTACTTTGATTTTATTTACAGAAATACCATTTGACTTTAAAATTTAGATATCTCAACATACCCACTGGAGAATGCCCCCATTGGACATAACAGACAGTACAATATGGTGCCTTTCTGGCCTCCAGTTACCAATAATGAAATGTTTGTTACTGCACCAGAAAACCTGGGATACAGCTATGAAGTCGAGTGGCCAGGTAAAGAGTGATACCTACTTTTTCTCTTTTTCTTCTCATAATGTCTTTGTCTGTTTAAATTTATGCATCATATAACAAAGTTGTTCAAATCTCACAAACAATACCTGTCTTTGTAAAGATCTTCTTCTCCTTTCCTGTCTAACTTTCCAAATGTGTGTTTGGGATTTAGTACAGGTACTGCTCAGAGATTGTTCCAGCATGAAGCTCCTATTATCCACTTCAGTTTGGGGAGAAATTCTCATTTGGATCTTAATCTTGTAAAAGGTCCTTATTACTATATCATATGCTTTCATTAAATCACTACAGAGAATGCAAATCCCTCACAAACCAGATGGCAGAAGAAAGGTCCAGAACTGGCTTGGAACTTTCTCACAGTTTTGAACAAATCTTATCAAACAAAATTCAAACTTGTTCTACTCCACAACTCACTGAATAATGACAGATGCTGAGCTTTGGTCTGTTTCTCTGATGTTTATCAATATACTTGACATTTACTTTTAATAATTTTCCCTTTTGCTTTTCTTTCTGTAGGTCGGGCTCTCCGTGTCACAGAGATGATAACTATAGCAATAGTGACTGCACTGGTTCTTGTTGCAATTATCTTTGCTGCTGCTGCATGTATTGTACGTGTCAAGAAAAATAAGGACGAGTTGCATCAGCCTCTTCTTACTGACCAGTATCAACACTATTCAGATGATTATGATGGCGTACCAACACCAAGCCAGTCTGTTGTTTGAAGAGATGGCACTTTTTTGCATCTGACTGAAACTGTTTATTTTTGCTGTATTTCATAAATGGTGGTCATTTATCTACTTTAAAATAAAGAGCATAAACTGTCAGTTGTCTTGATATGTTTGCTTCAAGCCACACTTCTTCTTTCATCACACCTAGACATCAGTAAGTCACATTTGCAATGCTAATTCTGTGTTGATTTTAACAGAATTCTTCAGTGGTCATCTGCAAACCTTTTCCATGCATCTTTCTGTAAAATCTGGTAAAATTTTGTTACCTTGACAACAACCGATGTCATCTGACTTCACCCAACTTTTATAACCAGAATTCTTTTAAGAGGTACTTTTGTGAAAAGGTCAAGTCTAGAACAGGACAAAAGCTGAATACAAAATACAAGTAGACACCTTGTTTAAATGAGTAGAAACATGATACAAACTACAATAGACACCTTGGTTATGTGAGTAGAGACGTGTTTCAAAATAGCCAGCATGCAAGGCAGGGAATTCTGAGGGCAACCATGTATTTGAAATCCAACTTTATTCAAAAATCATAGTTTTGAACTTATTGCTGGTTTTAGGTGGATCTGTAAAAAAGAAATTCACAGTTGAAGCCAATCCAGCTCTATGTTCAAATACAGCTGCCTGAAAGTGAATTCATTTGAAAGGACAGCTGGCTGTAGCCTATATATTATTTTTATTTTTCATTTTCATTCTTGTTCTCCTCCTCTCTCTCTCACTATGCCCACACTAGGGCATTCTCCACAGTAGTGAGAGACTTTGCTTCAGTTGCCTCATGCTGGGGTTTGAAAGAAGGCTCTAGGCATCAGCTTGTAGAATACGCTGGGAAAAATAGCCTTAAGCAGCTGCTGTTGATTTATTCAACACAAGCCAACAGGTGGGCAACAAACTGACACCTGCCTTTACACCCTGAGCTAAGGCTTGAGGAATCTGGCTTTAAGCCTCACCTCCTCTCCCTCATCCTCCCTCATCACCAATAAATCATCTGATTGTCTTCCTATGATGTCTTATTGAATTTAATTTAGCAGTCTTTAGCTAGCATACAGAGCTGTTCCTGGTTTCAGGCTACTGAATCCCACACCATGCAGCCAAATCTTTAATTGTCAGACTGTAAAACCAAGAAGACCCTTGTCTCTCTTTCTGTCTGAGAACAGCTTCAATAGACATGAGAGTAACCTGGATTGAGCTCCTTCAGAGGCAGCACTCCTAGACACTAAGTTACTAGGCAGAAGTAAGGGTCACAGACTATGCTAACCTCAGTGGTTTCAGTGAGTACCAGGTGTGCTCAAGGCACACATACTCAGTTACAAGGAGATACAAGCTTATATATTGAGAATGATGCAAATAGGAAGACAAGTACTAGGCAAGTGGTAGATGGGATATCATCCCATTTTACCAGGTATGAGGTATGGAGAGCAACAAAAATTTACACACATAATTCATACTGAAGAAGAAAAATTTCACTTGTGACACCCATGGCAGAAAAACAAAGGTATTTTTTGTTGTGGTCTTGGGGAAGTAAAAATTTGGGAAAAGGCACTAACTGAGAAGTCTTAGATGCAGCAATTGTGAAGCAAGTGAAGTCACTTTTCCCCATGACTCTTCCTTCCTATTCTTCTCATAAGGTTTATTCTCATAAAGGTTGTATAAGGCAGCTGTAAAGTATACCCAGAAATGTCAAGAAAAATGTCAAGAGCTAAATTCATGGTGCACTGATGACCATGCCACCATTAAGTAAAAACTAAAAGGAGCCTCGGATTTGGATACAAGTAGACATCTTCAAAGTTTTGCCAGAAAGGAACTCTCACATGAATTAGAGTTGTGAAATTTATGTAAAATTTGGAGATTACTGAATAAGTATTGATAATGATGCTAAGGGAACCAAAACCCATGTATTATTAATCTTTCAATTTAGATTGCAGTGACTCTATCAAAAAAAAAAAAAAAAAAAAAAAGCCCCAAACACCCCCGGGGG
>VXBX01005590.1:79217-89579 GCA_013400415.1 Scytalopus superciliaris
AAAAGGCCTCAAGCACCCCTGGGGATGTTAAGTACGTTTTAGATTAGTTTGCCTTCTTAGCTCTGTATCAGGGTATAAGCTTGGCTTTTGCAATTTAGTAATTTATTTCTCTTATAAAATACAAGCTAGTATACAGTAACTAGTGAATTCAAATAATGTAACCCAAATTTTCTCCAGACAACACTAAATGAGTAGAAGTTTTAAGAATACTCAAGAGGCCAAAGGAACTAAGATCAGGGCTTCTAAAAACAAAAAGAAGGCTGCAAAGCTGCAGTTGAGCTTGCAAAGAAAATATTGAAAAAGTTCTTTAACCATATAAATGAAAATGTAATAAAAGGAGTCAAGATTTGCATGAGATAGATACACATTTTTCTATATTAGTGACAGTTCTACATCTTTTTTTCTGTAAGACTTATGCTGATCTTGTACACAAGGAGTTAAAGGCTAATAGAATCACAGACAGAAATTTCCTTACAAGACAGAAACTAAACAATATATCTGCATCAAGACAGCTTGTAATTTGCATCCAAAAGCCTAAAATTTACTTACAAAACTATATGTCCATAAGGTGCCTGAATAATTTTATCAGGTCAGCTGGAGTATTGTGTAATTGGGAATAGCAATATTTTATGGGGAAGAGAAAGTAAAAATGTTCTGTGCAGCAAACTTATTAACTTGGACTCAGTAGTATGACAGTCTTCAAAACAAACCATGGATATACAACTGGGATCAAGTATAACAAAGATTTATCAAAGTTAGACCATGCTAGGTAGCTTAATATCTTTCTTTGATAAGACAAACAAAAGATTTTATTTAGGAATTATACAGATGCTGAGGACTTTCATAAAGTGTCATCTCAGGCACACGATGTGACTCTTGGGGATGCTCTTCTGAAGGGATAAGGGCTGGACTTGATGATCCCTGTGGGTCCCTTCCAACTCAGCTAATTCTGTGATTCTGTTATGTGCTTAAGCCTGAAAAGTTAGGAATTGAAACAGTATCTGTTGACTGGGAAGAGTGTTAACTAGAGGAGAGATGATGCAGTATAGAAAGAAGTACCAGAGTTACAGGGCAAGACCCTCTAGCTGAATTATGAAGATTGAATCAGCTTTTAGTTCTTTCAAGACTGCACAAAAATGCACTGAGTGGATAATTATCCCCCTTAGGAGAGCAGTGGAAGAGAACATACAGAGGATAAGGATAACCTGCAGACTACCTTGTGAACCTGAGATATGAAGAAAGGCAAGAGGCAGCAAAACAGCACAGTAATGATGTCTCCACTCTTCCCATATATTCCAGTAAGAAGAACTTCTATTCCCACATGCAAACTTTTCAAGTAAGGAATAAAAAGGCATTGTGCAAGCTCACAACAGAAAACCTTATGACACCAATATGATGCGATCGCAAAAACAGTAAAGGCAGTTAGCTCCAAGATATAGCAAAACTTGGTTCAATAAGGGTACTATATACCCCAGAAGATTAAAAGATTCTGTAAGGTGGCTGCCTACAATAATGGTAGCATCCAGGAAAAATTAAAGATTTCTTTACATACTTCTATATGAAAGAAAAGATTTTCAAAGGCAGACAAAAGGTTTTAGTGGAAGCTGGTCCAGAGGCTGTCCAGTTAATGGTGGGGTAGTAATATCATAACTTTCATAAACATTTTCTTCAGGCACAAAGCTGAAGTATTTTTGTAACTCAGAGAAACATTTTTAACAGCAGAACTCTCACCTCTTGTGTGGAAGGCCTAAGTAACAATGATAATGGCCTTATGTTAACATAGAATGAGAGTGACTACCAAAACAAGACTTATTGCTGAAGTGTATTCTGATAGTCATCTTAATACTTTCTAATGTCCAAAGCATGCCTATCGGCTAAATATTTGACTACCGAAAGAATAACTCAGGAAGGAAACCTGAGTAAAACTGAGACGTTTAGATTCCAGATGTTAATTTTAAGCAAAATGTATGGATCTCCTCTCTCAAAACAGAATTTTAACCTGGTATGTCATTTAAGCTCCAGTTTAGAATGAAAGTGCTAGCTTTAGCAGATGCTTTGTCCGGGTGTGTTAATGGCAAAGTGAAAGGGAAGTCACATTCGTATTTGCTTCTTGCTGCTCATTGGAGGCAACTAACACAGTTTCAACTAAAACAAACCTTGTATTGATTTCTGTGTGGACTTTTAAGCATAGAGCATAGTGTACATTGCTTTGTGTCATCCTCACAAACCCACCCTTAACACCCAAAGGGTTCTTAGGTAAGGCATTGCCAACTCCAGTTACACACATCTCTTTTCTCTATTCATTCCTCAAATGCTGGGGGCAAAAGAGGAGATCTGAACAGTAATTTTACAGCATGCTAAGTTTGCTTGCCCACAGAAACTGACTTTTATACTTTTGGCAATCAGCCAAGCATGGATTTAGATTTCGTAATTAGTAAGATCTCTTCAAGTAATAAGGCTGGTATCTTGCTGAACTCAGTGCCTTTCTTCAGTACAAAATCTTGAAGCAAAGAAATCTGCAAAGGAAGACAGAAGCAATGCTGTTGAAATAAACAACCTTAATCTGAGCCTGAACTGGGGATAGGATGACTGCCTAAGAGGATATTTAAGTTGTTCATTCAACTTGTCTGTTTACTACCTGTGTTAAGTTTTATTATGCTTCAGTTCAGAAAGTTTCAAAGAAAACTACTTATATAGATAAAAGGCCTTGCGTTGAGGAGAATTTCTCCAAATTAAAAAAATCTCAAGGGACAAGAGAGGAGTGAGATAATATTTGTGTATAAGCTGGAAGTTCTGTTGCAGCTGAAATGGACTCAGGCTATTAAGCTTGAAGTTTGCAGGAAGAACAATATCTCTCTCGAGACTACGAGATAATATACTAACCAAAAAAAAAAAAAAATTGAACCCCCCCCCTTCAAACAATATCATTGCACCTGAGGCTTCCAAGTCGAGTTTTATCTTTTTGTAGCACCTTCTACAAATCAACGTATGGGACAACTCTCAGTATGAGCAGCATACAATGAAATAAAACTAAATAGCATTGAGTGATTGATGTCTGGCATTCATCAAAAGTTAAGAATGCTGTTTTCAGTTGAACTTTGAATGATAGGGACCATCCGTACATATTTTTTGGTTTGTATGTGGGGAAAATATCACCCTTTCTAGCTTCTATTAAGAATCTGCATTTAGTATGACCATAAAGTAAAAGTCTCGTTTTAAATAAGAATTTTACTTATACCACGGCTCCAAGTTTGCCGGCAGTGAAATCTCGCTGTGCTGAGCCCGGGCCCTCGCAGGGAGCTCACAGCGCAGGGCGCGCTGCTGGACACAAGGGGGCGCTCCGCCGAAAAAGCCGAACAACTCCATGCTATTTCACGGAATAGTAAACTACCGAACTAAAGAGGCACTTCAAGTTCTAAACACAGTTTTCTGAAGAGAAGATTGATTTTTTTTTCCCAGGGACACTCTTTCAGTTGTTACAGGCTCACTGTTTTAAAAACAAATGCTTAGTGGAAACAAGGCATGCTTAAATGTCTCATGTCTGCAATTACTGGTTCACAAAAGCAAGTAAATGCTGTCCACTGGGAAAGGTTACTGTTGCTGTTGTTATCATCATCACCATCATCATTATCATTATTAATAATAACAATAATTGTTGTCACTGCTACTGCTGTTGCTGTTGTTTTTAGAGTAACAAATTATTACACACTTGTTGCTATTAATTATAGCAATAGAAATAATACTAACAGTAATAATAATATTATTTTTTTCAATAGAGGCAGAGCAGTGATTGTTATACTGTCTTTCTGTATTCCTTTTTTTTTAATATCCCTTTTTATATCTCAGAGAAGAGAATACTTCACAGCTTCCCCACAAATATCAAATACTGTTTCTGCTCAAAAGTACCCCAAAACTATTTCTGATCCAGAGGAAAACAGTCGTAAATGTTAATTATAGCTTAGTTAGTGAAGCAACAGGAAAAATAAGTCTGCCCTCTTAGGTATGGAGGATAAGATGAGGCAAAATGACAGACAATGAAGGATAGTGACACGGAAAGGAAAGTTCAAACACTGTTCCTGGTGACCAACAAATAGCGGATATCTGGAACAAATGCTGTGAATCTTGATATCATCCTCAGGGGTTGCATTTTCTATTATTCTATGATTTTACTTCCCATGGAGCAGGAGGCTCAGCTCTGACATTTGCTTGAGTCATGTGAGGCTGGAGGTCTCCCCAGGCCTAACTACTTGGTGACGCATGGTTCACATCTTGTTACTATGAAAATAACCTTGTTCTGCCTCCTCTCTTCATTTATTCAATCTTTATTCAGATTTAGCCCAGCAGTACTGAGGCTAATGGGTCAGACCACAGGAAAAGGGAGAGTTTGCATTTCAAACCTATCATCAGCCTGCAGGTTGTAAACCTGCAACAAGTTACTGGTCATGCCAGCAAAGGAAGGATGGACTAGTGAGAACAACTCCATAACCAGTGGAGAGAAAAAGACAATAACTGCTTCTGGTTCCTTCAGGGGGAAACTTATCTTTGTGCATGAGGTCTGTTCACTGTATCTTCAAAGGACTTGGGATAGTTGGCATTGTGCCTTACTGAAAGCAGGTCCTCTGCATGTGGATAAATTTCACTTATTTGAGGGGAAATTTTGCCTTCTGTGAAAACGTTTTCATCCAAATTTTGACACGAAAATTTCCATCCAAAATATGATAACTGAATGCTTTGCTGACAAATGAAACAAACAAACAAACAAACAAAAAAAGAAAGGAAAAAAAAGACAAAGGGTGAAAAAAAAAAGGACGAAATTTAGAAAGCTTGAGGGATGGGAAGCAAGAAAGGGAAATGAGATCTAAAACGTTAATGAGTATTGATTGTTTTAATTGTTTTTGGATCATGTTTTAAAAAGGAGTAATGAGTATTCCATTGTGGAAATACTTGCTGTATCTAAACAGTTGTAGTTTCTTTCCCTCCTGCATATGTGTTTCTGTTCAAGTATCTCTTGCTCTATCACTCTAGCACAACCTTCTTTCCAGGATAGGAAATAATCCTGTTTATTGTTTGATATCCATGTGTTTTATGAAAAAAAAAAAAAAAAAATGTGCTTTGCCTTCTAATAACTTTCACAAAAGCTCCAAATCCAAACTGAAAAAGCACCCCGTTTTGCAAGCAATAGCCTGCCCTACAACCCCAGGAGTAGGCAGACAAGCAGTGTGGCACTGGATGCTCATGAGGCCTCCCCAGGAGCTGGATGTAGCAGACAGGTGCAGCTATTTTGTCTGAGGCTGCTTACAGCAAAAGGCACTCTCCAGACCCTCTGTATCTTGTTGTAGAGCCTGCCATAAACAAGAATATCAACTTCAGTCTCTGTGCTCCAGTGCTTCCCAGCACCATTTCTTGTTTCTCAATCACCTTGCTGCTTTTCCAGACAGAGAAGTAATGGAGCCCAGTAGTTCTCAAATAACACTGCATTGATGTTCGAGGTATGCAGAGTCTGGAAGAGAAGAGGAAAATTTCTACTATCTACCACCAGAGGTTGGAGACATTTAATTTTCCCTTGTGATAGTCCCCGAGAGATGGGCACATGATAGATGGTACGTGTAGACATGGCTTATTCAACACCTGGAAGAGGGAGACCAAGATACCAGGTAAAGGGGTAAGATAATGATGGCAGCTTGGGTTTCTTCATAAGAACGAGGGTCTGGAAGGACATCTATGATAGCATAAATATACTCGTTTAGGTATTCCGTGTCTTTCTGGAGCTGCACTTACTTCAGTGAAAAGGGTCTACAGACCATTTTAAAATAAAACAGAATTTCAGAGTAATACTTTGTGGCCTCGAAGGCCAAATATTTGCTTGACATTGCCAACTATTTCTAAGTGAATAGATACTTCCCTAAAGATTTGTGGTTTTAAACTACTTTATCATTGTATAAGGAACATGCCTTTAGTGTCCAAGTGAAAAGACTTTCCTTATGTCTAAACAGCATGTAGAACCAGCCTCTATAACCTCCATATTTCTCTACTGGATATTTATTGGCAGTTACCACATGTCTTGCAAAAAGAGAGCAAAAAAAAGATAGTAACTTCCACACAAATCATAAAGATAATTTAAATTTCTAAAGGGTTAGAATTTGGGCTTACACATTCTTCACCTACTAAGCATGGTGTTCCTCCATCTAAAATCAGTGCTTTCAGACATCACCTTCCTGGATACAGATTATCAGAAGAACAAATATAGGACAGAGCAGACCAGGTAGGGGAAAGGTTGGTGCCAGAAGACCCTCTGAGAATTACAGGTAGGATTATTTTGAAGACAACAAAAGTAGGTTTGAAATATCTTACTGCACTGAAGACTTTACAGACCCACCCTAAGCCACCTGGAAAAATTTATATCTGTGATGGTAACAATTACCTGGCTGCAATTAACCTGAGACTGAAGTCAAACCTGATCTTTAGGCTTAATCACCCCCTGAGGCTGCAATTTGACTGTTCTCTTGAGGCAGGCAAAGTTTAATTAGGATCAGGAAACCTCAGACTAGGTGATTCAGGCTACAGTCTCTGCTAAGTAACTGCTGTCATCAGGGAGGACTATTATTCTTTTTACTTGCTTAACTAAAGCAAGCTATGGATTAACCATTTCAAGACAGTAGAAGGGTATCAGGTTAGAAAGCTGGGCTCTGTAGGAGCTGCCCAGAAGTTTAATGCTCATAGTGGCTTCTGTTAACTACATAGTTCTAGGTCTAGGCCCTGCAACCACCACCAGCTAAGGCAAAGCAGTGGGGATGATATCACAGTGCATATACTTGCAGTTTACTAGCTGGGTTAGACCTGCTCAGATGTATGGGGGTGGACACTGGTAAGGGACTCCAAGAAATGAAGATTACTTATCTGAGCTGTATTAGATACTTAATGGAGACTTCAGTAATTTTGCACAGTATTATAACTGGTTTGGAGCGCTTTGTCCAAGTCTTACCTCATTTTATAGAAAGTGGATGGGTTAAATTAATGATAGTATTGGGATTAATGTTTGTTCTGGCAGGGAAGAAAAGCAGCAAGAATTACTTTTTTGAAGAGGAGAGTTTTCAAGACTGTGTTTGTACTTAGTGAAGGTGGGGGGGGGGAAGGATAAGTGTTTCAGGTAATCAAGAGGTCACTGTGGTCCTGACTGGAATTGATGAGTATACGTTAAAGAGGATGTCTTTAAGGGATGCTTTGCAGACAGGTATGTGCTAGGATAACATAATGTCAGGAACAGATTTGCTAGTCTGGATTAAAGTTGATTGTCCAAACAGAAGATACTACAAATCAATATGAAAAGAAATAAGTCAAATTATAATAATTGAATGCTGGTTTAACTGGTTACTGGTTTACTAGGATATTAAGCCCAAACCAGCAAGGACTGGCTGTTTTGGCAGCAAGAATTTGGGTTAGCAGAATTTGGTTTAGCAGTTGAAAACATCCCTTAGGCTAAATTTACATTTTGTGTTTCTTTGGCTTCAGAGCAAACAGCACTGCTAGACCCACATACTAAATGGCACACAGAACGCCTGAGAGTGGTTTAGGCCTGACTACTGGGACTTGGGATCAATTGAGGACTGAGGTTTGGATGAACATGCAAAATTGGGTTAATGGAATCACTGGGACAGATCCACAGATTATTCTGGTTGAACTTGGTGGTTCGATGGGAGCACAGACCCACAGGGATGGGGCTGATCCACTGAGGCTGGAGGTGTGCTGCATGCTTTCATACACTTGGAATGGATCTCTACTTCCCACAAAGCCAAAGAACATTGCTGACAAAGAATGATATTTTGTTTGACCTTAATGGACACTGGCACTTGCCATTAATTTGTTTATATTTAATAAAGGGTATAAACTGAAAACCTTCAGCTGAAAATTCTACATGACCAAGTTGAGAGTGAGTTAGAGTTCTGGTGTGTTTTACCTATCTAGACAGGAAATAAAACAGCATAGGTTTTTTGTTTTGTTTTGTTTTGTTTTTTATCCTGACCCATAAGTGTTAGTGAAGTTATTGTTAAAAGATGACAAAGAAAGACTATTGATGTCACTGCGTTTGTTCCATGTTAAGTATTTTCCTGGTAGAACCGGGAGTGATGGAAGAAATTCAAGATACTTAAAATAATGAGCTATTTCCTCTCCTTGTAACACTTAAAATAAGTGTCTTGGGGAAGGGTGAA
The DNA here is from genome assembly GCA_013400415.1 of Scytalopus superciliaris. NCBI lineage: Eukaryota > Metazoa > Chordata > Aves > Passeriformes > Rhinocryptidae > Scytalopus > Scytalopus superciliaris. The sequence goes on from VXBX01005590.1 coordinate 87,425, forward strand.
GAGTCATTCCTGGCAATAATTGAATGTGTTCTCTTCATCTTATTCCTTTCAAAGATATTGAGGCTGTCTGTACTAATTGACTCTTCTACACCTGACAGCTTTCATAACACTGTTCACTTCCCATAATAAATAGGATCAGCCTTCAGCACCACTTTCATTGACATTTATCTTGTGACACAATGGGGTTTTTTTAATAAGTACAAGGCCAAACACAGACCTTGCTGTGTTTGTGACAGGTCTTGAGCCTGACTGTATAGCTGCTATTGTGGTGAATAAACATTTGTCCCCTTTATCTAATAAGTAAAGACTAGCTGACATCAAGTGGTCTGCAAAGGAATAAGAGGGAAAGACTGTCTGCAAGATGTCAACAGTAAATCTTTCAACAGCAACATAAAAAGTAGGACAGGAATATGACTTGCTCTGCATGCACATCTTGACCTCCCACACTCTGGGGACAATGAGAAGCCCTGTACTTCAAATAATAAGTGTGGTATATTTTCTAAGAGAGCCTAGAAGATCCATGCCAGGTCTGGGTTTGAGTTGTGTCATTTCCCTAAGACACTCTATTTGCAAAACTCAGAACTGGCTGAAGAGCTGGTAGCATGCTCTCAGCAAGAGTACCTCTGTCCTATTTCAGAAAACAGAAGCTTCATGCTACTGTCTTGAAATTTCTGGAGAATGAAGGTTTATCTTAGCAGCAAGACAATACACAGTTAACAGCCATTAATATACACTATGAAATCCTATAAATCCAAGAAATTACTTTATGTACTAAAACAAATCTACTTCAAGTTCAGGTTGACTGGAGCTTTGGGCAAGCTGGTCTAGTGGAAGTTGTCACTGCCCATGGCAGGAAGGCCGGACTAGGGGGTCTTACAGGTCACTTTCAATGCCATAAGCCTATAAATTAATGAACTGAATTTACAAAATACCGGAATTCAGATGATTTAATGAATAAAAGAACCCAATATATTGTCTTAAAAATTAAACTTCATTCATTTACATTTCTAATGTAAGGGGGGAAAATCTGTTGTACTTGAATTAAAAATAATTGGTTTTCAATAGAAATTTTTTGAGACTGGAAAGTAATCACACCTTTAGAAGCTGTACAAATTGACCAGTGCTGTCAAAAGCATTTTGTCCCTTTTGATTCTTCGTTCCACCATCTACCCATCAACCATTCCACAGTGGATGGAAATAGAAATGTTTTAGATGGAAATCTGACCCATAAATCAGTTTCTTGCTGATGTCCAGGAAAATAGGAATGTTTCCTAGTAAAATTAAACATGGAACAGAACAGACTCTCAAACTTTTCAGCTATTATGTAGAAGTCCTGGCCCTGAGAGAGCAATCAAAGGTTCCGAGGATGGAAGATCTATAACAAGTGTAGAGATCTACTGAGCTGCACTGCATGGAGGTGCTCTGGAGGAAGGGTTAAGTGGCAGAAGGAAGTACTGTTGAAAATGATCAGCAGTTTCCTGGGATAGTAGGGAGAACTAACAAGAAGCAAGAGGACAATTCCTAAATTATGGAATGCACAAACTTTTACATTTTGCATTATGGGAAGTAATCCTAAAAGAATTTAAACAGGCTTAATAGGTGTCTTAGTGTCAAGCTACTTTCCCATGGCTTCACTGCACTAGGATTTTCAGTGAGTGGACCTCAATACTTCATTCATATACACAGAACTGAAGAGCATTCTGTCTAGAGACTGAGTTAATGGATGCTGGGAATAATATGATTCTGTTGAAATTGGGTTGAGCTTTGATGATATATATATTTTGTCTTTCATGACTGTGATTCTTTGACTTATTATTGCCTTGAATAGGTGACCAGTTTCTACTGCTAGGAATATAGCTAACCCAAATTGTTTTATACTGAAGTATAGAAATTATAGTATAATACTGATGATAAACATGTAATTAAGAATAATCCTGTCGTCCCCTTCTTAAATGACAAATGTGTACAATACTTTACATCTACACTGCTGGAACAACAAAAATAGGAATGAGCAGTTTGTTCCCTGACATTTTGCTAAAACTGAAAATATGCACCAGAGAGTGCTGGTGAGGGAGCTGCATCCAGTGGTGTCCCCCAGGGGTCAGTGTTGGGTCCAGTCCTGTTTAACATCTTTATTGATGATTTAGATGAGGGG
>VXBX01005591.1:0-35410 GCA_013400415.1 Scytalopus superciliaris
CGTCTACAGGATGGAGGATCACCCCCTCCTTAAGATTGTGCTCTCTGGTGAGCTTGCCACCGGCTGCCGCAAGAGAGGAGCCCCAAAGAGGAGATACAAGGACTCACTCAAACAACACCTCAGCCTTGGCCATATTGACCACCATCAATGGTCCACTCTGGCTTCCAATTGGGAGGCATGGAGGCACACCATCTATAACGCTGCTGCTTCCTTTGAGAGNCATCTATAACGCTGCTGCTTCCTTTGAGAGCACACACAGGATCAGACTTGAAATAAAAAGACAACACAGAAAGAACCGTGTCTCGCCAATATCACCCGAGGAGACTTTCCACTGTGCCTTTTGTGATTGGACTTGCCTATTGCGCATTGGCCTTTTTAGCCACCAGCGCGCTTGTAGCAAGCGTGGGTAGAGCCCTTCTCAAATCTTCACTCGCGAAGCCTAGCCATGATGTGTCTTCGCAGAGGATACAGAAATGGGCATTGGTCTGCAGGTCAGACATGGCAAACAACTGCCTTGCCTTTGCATCACCTTTTCATTTTCTCATTTTTTTTTCCCTTCACTTATTAAATTGTATTTATCATGATGCACACATTTTTCTCACTTTTTTCCTTCCAATTCTCTTCCCCAAACTGCTGGAGTAAGTGAGCAGCTGGTGGGTTCTTAGTTGAAGGTCAGAGTTAATGCATCACAACTTCACAACAGTAAAGCTTCACCTTTCAGCTTCAATTGGTCATTAGCAGGAAAACAAGTAGAAAATTAACATATTATTTGTATAAACAACAACAGCCAATAGACCCAGACATCAGTTGGTTTGGTTGATTTGAGTGCTTCTTTCTGAAAGGACATTTTCAGAATGATTGACTTGCACTGCCATTGGGGTGCCCATAGTGTTACTCTTCCTCTCTCACAGCATTATGAAGGATCATTCCCCCTGACACAGTCAGCAGCATGAGCTTCCTAATCATAAGGTTTGGCTTGAGGGATGCTACACAGGTAGATGATGTGAACAATGATGGTCTCAACATTTCATTCATATTTGATAACAAGAGTAGTCTAAGAACCACATTTGCAGCCATAATCTCATAGCCATTAAATTGCTGTTTTACATTCTGTGCAGTTATTCTATGCATAAGTATTAAATCACCTTATAAAATTGACGAAAACTACCCCAAAAGCAATTACATGGGAAAATATCTGTGGCTACCCCAGAGTATAAATTTTTGTTTATCTTCAAATATCATAAAAAGTACACAAAAATAGGCAATACTGCACCTGAGGCTGACTAGCATTAAGCAGACAATTCAGAATTACTGCTTATACCCCATGATGTCCTTTGTGTCCTGATAATAAGGATGCATTTCCGTTCTCTCACTGTTGATCAGCTTGAATCAGTGGTATCAGGTAGAGATAAACAATGTTCAAAAAGAATGAGTCTGACAAAGCCGATTAGTTTTATTAACTACATGAAAAACGAAGTATGTATTTTTCTCCAGGGTTGGGGTTTTCTAAAAAGCTTAAATCTAGCAGCTAGTTTTTGCAAACACAGACATTTTGAAATGTAATCTATGGGAAGCCTCTAATTTCAGGGATGGGACCAGCAGTTTCCACAGTGCCAGTTGCTCTCCAGCTGCCTGCATTATTGCTTCCTTCCCTTACAGCCCTGCTGCAGATGACTGTAGAAAGACACCAGAAGGGAATCATTGCCCAGAGAAACTCAACAATGCATACAATCCCTAAGGAATGTTCCTCTTCAGCTTCACTAGGTTAGAAGCTAACTGGAGTATTGAAAGATCGGAGAAGAAACTGACACAAAGCACAGAGACATGATAAGATTTATAATGCGTATAGGAAAGGTAGTGAGGTAAGAGATGAAGATGTATGACTGGAGTAAACTAACGACATAGCAACAAATGCATTAAGTACACACAATTTCCACTGTAACTTCTGTAGTCCCTCTGTGTTCTGATTGCATTTCAAAATAACTACACAAATACAAGATATGAAAAATAGGTATATAATCTTAAGGCACTTAAGTGCCTGAAGTTTTAAGCCTTTAAAAAAAGGTTTTATTATTATGAAAAATCGCATTATTTGTTTACAGTTTGCATAGCATATCATGTGCAATATTACAGTTCAACGCAGCATAATGACCTTCACCTGACTTAAATTTTCCTGAATTTTATGTAAAACATGTAAAATTTACACCTGTGCAGCAGTAGATAATGGTGACCTGATATATTTCCAAATGACAGAAATATTATTAGAAATATTAATGTACAGTTAGGCTAATGTTAAGTCTTGAACTTAAATCTTCAGTACTGCAGCTGAATTACTCTAACCTAAATTAAAAATTGGCACTCATAAAAAAAGCTGTTGAAACAGGAAAAGATACAATGTAGTGCATGAAATATGGGAAAAAATACATAATAAGTATTCAAATAAACTACAAAGACTGTAGTTCTGGCACTGAGAAAGTTGGCTGAGGAAATGCCTAAATATTTTATTTCAAAGCCATAAATTGAAAAATTGTGAATAAAGGACAGGTGGTGGGGTGGTGTTGTGCATTTTTTAAGTTAACAATCCTAGAGATAATTGGAGTAATTGCTGTAATGTAATTTCATTCACCATTTTCTGATATGACATAGCCCCAGACCTTTCAAGAAAAATATATCAATTTAAGATAATATATAATATACTAATGTAAAAATATTTCTTGTAGACTTACTACGTGTTGCTGCAGGATTGTTTTCTGCCCTTTGTATATATAACTAAAACACTGTCTTCCTGTAACATAATTACTTCAGAATGCTAAACTTTGTTCATGCATAGTATTCTGAGGCAATAATGATGATAACAAAAGGCAAAAAATTTATTCAGAAAAAGAAATTACAGAACAGTGACATATATTTGGGAGATCAGTTATGTAAAAAAAGATTCACAATTTCTTCCATACTAATATGGGCATTAGTTATTTAAAAACTTGATAACCTGTATTTAAAAATTAACTTCAGTGTGTCTGGCCTGATGCCACCACTCGAATACCAAAATGGATGTGAGTGACAGTTTTGAGGTGTTTTGTCCATTTTTAAATGAATTTTGCCAGCAATTCTTCTTTTTTGAATGTAGTTATACAATATGGGTCAGCTGTCCAGCGTAGACTACTTGACAAAATACGTCATTTGCATTCACATGCGTTACCAGTATTTGCTCCTTCACATTATACACATTATGTCAGCAACACAGAACAAAGTTTCCCTTCCCTGAATTCCCTTATTCAAAACTCTTTAAGAGGACCCATACTGCAGCTCAGGATATCTCAATTATTATCTTGCTAACCCTTAAACACATAGTACACAATAAAAGGAAAATTTTATTTGGTTTAACATTCTTATTTTAAGACAGCTTTGCTTTTTCAGTAGATATGCTAAATTTTAATATAAAAGACATCAGATAAAAAGAGTCAAGTACTGGTGGTAGAATAAAAATCGTCCACAGCTGCCTGATAAGGTCAGAATGATAGGGCACCTCTTATTTATGACTATCACTCTGTAGCCTGCAGATACTTCCTAATGAAACTCTAAGATAACAGTAAAAATTTTCAAGCTGTCAAAAAGTGCAAGTGAAGCAGAAATAAAATATAAACGTGGTTAATGTAAACAATGAATGCTGCAGAAGGACTGCCATAGAAAAGATAGCAAATATTATTTTAAGACAAACCCTGGGTAATAACCAGTTCTGTATACTAAATAAGCATACTAATATACTAAACTTCTATGTTTTGAAACACTAGAAATTCTTATTTAAAAGATACTTTGTCCACAAGGATATAAAACATAAAATTTTCATGTCTCAAAATACCAGCTCAGAAGCAATTCAGATTTCTAGAATGGGTTTCTTTGCTATATCAATTGTCCATTAAATGTTTGACATTCCCAAAAGTGTTCCCTATTCAAAATTATTTGGTAAACAGTACATTTAAATCCATTTCATATGTGTACTACTTAGAAGCTCTTTGTTGCACCGTCAATTTGAGTACTTACTATTTGAAAATTGATGTTTCAACATTTATACAATTCTCCAATTTCTTGCTGTTTTCTAAACAGGATTCACTAGCTAATGAAGGACAAAATCAAATGAAGAGTCTTAGAGCACTTTCAACTTGAATTTAATTCCAATACCACCTGGGTAACCTTTGTAAAAACAAGCTTCCCTTTCAAAATGATCAGGCTGATAACTAATATGTCCCAGTCATGGAGCCCAGTATGATATATTTTCTACATCAAATAGGCATACTGACCAAGGATCCAAATTTTGCTAAAATTCACACTTTACCACACACCTGTCATAAGAAAAAATTTTTCCCATGAAAGTCCAATCTCAGTGGACTAAGATTAAAGGAAACTGATTTAAGATTGCATTTAATATTTTTATTTATTGCAGTTTTTACTTTTTGTTCTGAACATTCATTTCAAATGCACCAGAATTTATATTATTTAGGTATTTACAAAAGAACCACATTAAAGACAGCATGTAAAGTGTGTATCAAGTTTAAGCTAACAATCACCTCTGATATGAAATAAGCCTCTTGTCAATATGAAATTACTTATTTTCTCAGTAAAAAGTACTGAAAGCAGTAATCTAACTTGACAAAACACATCTAAGTGCATAGTAAAAATGTTCAGTTAATTTTTGTTAAAATATTTAGATATTTTAGCTGAGATCGCACAAATTGTAACTGAAAACTACAACTGAAATCAAAATTGAAAACAAGCTTAAGTTTGAAGCCACTCTGCTTCATATGAAACTGGCGTCATGGCTCTTGCCAGGCCAAGAGCAAGCAGGGCATATTTTGACTTGTGCTCTCAGCCTTTAACAGAATTCAAAAAGTAATTATATACAAACTCCTTTCATAAAGAGAAAGAATATCTTTTAACTACTGCTTTTAATTTTCCAGCTTTTGCTGTAATAATAACAGTATATCTTTCAGCCACAATTAACTTGCAACTTTCTCTATTATAACAGTATTAGAAGAAAACTTCAAAATTAGTGGAAGAGCACATGCAGGTATTTTCAAATTAGTGAAAGAAACAACTTCCATTTCTGCTTTATTCCCAGTCTGACATTCATGAATTATTTCCTAGATGAATTCTTGCTAATCATTACTTGATTGCAAAATAGTAGAATGAAACCTCATCTGTGCAAACCAGTATAAATCTGTTTGTGTCTGTGAAGGTGTACTGATATAAGCACCAGTGCAATTCTTTTTGAATTTACACATCCATATTATTCTAGTATAATAAAAAATAGGATACAGATAGGTGGCAGGGCCAGAAGAAACAAATAAAAACTGGTATGCTTTCAAGGAATTACATGCAGCTCGAATAACAGATCAAAAAAGTGAGCATCAGACACTGCAAAAAGACTAATGGCATTCCAAATTGTCGTGGGTTCGACCTTGGCAAAATGCCAAACCTCCCCAAGACCCGCACAGTCCCAGTGAAAGGAGGGAAGGGGAAAAAAACCTGAAACTGGAAAGAACTATATACATATATTTACAGGAAAGTTACAATACATATACGTACAAATATAAGAAAAAACAACAATAACTTCATCCAGAGCTATCCACCCCAATAACACACAGATTTCACCACCCAAAACCCACACGGAAACAAAACTAAACACGTTTCTCTGAAAGAGCACCCAGCAAAGCAATATCAAACAAAAGTATTTACTTCCCAGAGACCAGAACTGCTGTGGGCATCTCGGCAGGGAAGCGGCCAGGCCTATCGCTCTGGGAGCAGCAACAGGGAGTCCTCCCCACCACACTACAAGGAGAAAGGGAGGGCAAGAGAGCCAGGATACCTCCCCCACTAGATTTATACTCGACTTGACGTCAGATGATATGAAATACCTCTTTGGTTGCCTAAGTCAGGTGACACTTGCCCCTCTGAATCTACGGAGTGCCCCATGGCCCAAAAACTGGGGCCTACTAAATTTGGTTTCAGGCCTAACTAAACTAAGGCCTTAATCTAAGTTTTGGGGGTTTATCCAACCCATCACATTCCACCCCTTATTTCATACCATTTGACGTCAAACCCATCACACTAATATATGACAGTTACTTAGTACACAAGTTATTCAGAATGAAACATATTTGCTTGTGGTTCTTATAGAATATCAATGACAGAATGCAAAATTATGAACTGTGCTTTATTAATGGCAAAGAAATTTCATGTTAAAAATTTATTCATCTGGCTGCAGAAAGAATGCTGAGTCTGTGTTCTGAACACTGTTAGGTCATATAGCAATCTGGCTCCTGGGAAAAAAGTCAAGGGTCCCTAAGGATGCTCAGTTCCAAGTTATGTATTGTTCTCTCCTACAGAGCAGAACTGAGTACTCAAAATAGATTTATGGCAGGGTACATTGTGGCTGCAATTTCTGCTGTCCATAGTTAAAGAAAGAGGTCAGACCACTTAGATAAAGGAACTCTTAGTAAGGGAAAGAATTAAAAAAGTGCACATTATACATATACAATTTTAACATTCATTTTTGTACATGTACTCATATTTAAAATCTGCACATGTATGTAAATATTTATATATGAGTATATATCTATACACATACACAAGAAATACACAGTACACAATTCTTGTCAAAAGCAGGGTTAAGAAATGTGATTCTTGAAATATTTGTCTTAGGGTGACACCGTAAGTTACTTCTCTGTGATTTTGAAATGGGTGAAGGTAAAGGTTATTAAAATCAGTATTAGGTAATAAATTTTTCTCAGCAATAGAAATATTGGTGATATCTAAAAACAAACTTTTAGTTTTCAGTGATGTGGGGCAGTGAAGAAGGAAGGTAAAACAAGAATTATTTGAATACGTATTTCAACTAGTTTCAGGGCTGATACTAGTGAGCTAAAGTTTTCAGTAAATTCCTCTACCAGCTTTTGCGAAAAAGAACTAAATATCTCTGTCTAAAACTTCTTCACTAAAGCTCTTCTAGGTTAAACAGTTTGGGACCTTTATTTTTGCAGTACAGGCATACCCTTAGTTGTTTGGGAGCAACAAACAGATGGTTTGAAAAAGAGATTTATTAAGTGCCCAAGATCTAAATTAATTTTATGTAGAGGTTAGAGTCTAACAAGGTAATTTGGGATTGTCCTTCTGGCAGGTGTTCATTGCTAGTACTTTTCCCTCAGAAACCAGTTCCTTAATAACCTAGAATTACAAATGGAGGAAAGGGCAAGCTCTGAAGGAAGCTGGGAATACTGTGTCAGTTTTCTAGTAGTTGATAGTGAAGAAGACTCCCTTTGCTAATATCCACTTAAGTTTTACACGAGATGGGGGAATGTTTACAAGTTCTGTGATTTTTTTTTTTCTTTTTCATTTTATACATCTTCCACAAGTAAGATGTAGTGCTCTGGAGTCCTTCTAATAAAGCGGGAAAGGATGGGAGGCCAGGTAGAAGCCCACCCTAAAAGTGCAATGATCAGAGAAAGAGCAGGTCACTTGCACTGTTTTAATAACTCAATACAATTCCAAAACGAATTAAAATTTCCAGATAATTAAGGTCACATGGTCTTCTTTAGGTTTATTTTCGTGATACCATAAAGAAATGCCTTGTGGCAGAGCAACATCAGTTTCACAGAAAGTATTAAAAAAAGGTTCAGTTTGCTACCTTTAGGTCTTGGGCTGTGAGAAATGAAAGCAGATTGCATTTTATTTCTCAAAGGTGTTAACTACTAGAAGTTTCTCCTCTTATCAAACTAGATGCTTTAAAAAGTGTTTTATAAATTCTGTGATGGTACAGCAACTGATACCCTCAAAAGAAATAGATACTGTTACTCTTGGGGCATGACATTTTTTAGATTAAATTGAGTAACTACATTATAATAAAGCATACAAGTATTATGCATCTGGCAAACTCAGCCATTGTTTACATCTTTGTGTTTAGTTCTTGTGGTAGAAATACTCTTGTCTAATGCAGGTATGCAGTACTGATTTACCAAGAATTCAGAATTATCTTTGTACTTGGTAGATACAGAGATATCAACAACAAAAAAATACAGGGACACGATATTGGTTTAATGTTCCAGCCAAACTAAATGTGAGCAGTATGTGGGTCATTCATGAATAAAATTTAATTGATGCGCTATTGGGAACCTTAGCTATGAAAGTTAGCAATAAAATTTATTAAAAAAAAAAAAAAGATATTTTACAACATACATTTACCCCAAAAGTAGATTTTGCAGCAAAGCAATTTCTCTCTCCAGTTTGAATTATGATGGTTCTTTAAATACTATATACTTTTAAATTGTAGTAATCCTGCAATGCTTTGATGTAGCATGAATTACTGAATACAACTCTGGTTTTCTACATGCAAAAATGCACAATCCGTTATATTCTTAATTTTTTTTAGTAGTCTTGATGTTTGCATTATCTAGACAGAGGATTGACTTTACAGGATCAGACATGGAGTACTTTTTCAGGGCACTTATAAAAAAACATGTATGCAACTGACTCAAGAAATGAGTCACAGTTCCTTAAGTGTGGGTCAATACTGCTTCCAAATACTTGCTACTAGGACTGGGAGGACAGGCTTGCAAAACTGTATTTACAGGAATTCAGTCCAGTGAAAATGAATCCTGTGGAAAATCTCTGACTTTTCATATGAAAACTGTTGATATTTTAAGAAGGAATGTATTTTAAAAGGATGACTGAAGAAATTGGATAGATTTAGATGGTTGAAAAGACTGAAAGGGAAGAGAGTATTAGTGTGATGAAAGAGAGAGGCAACGAAAGACTGTTGAGGATGTCTGAAACAAAATTCTCTCTTGCAAGTTTGTTCCCACTTTGACTCCTCAATTATCCTTATTTCAGCTGTATTCCAGATACAGGTGAAACGGTAGTGAATAGATGATCAGCTGCATATGTTACACTTCAAAACTGAAGAACCATCAAGAGTTAAGAGAAATCTTATAAAATCTTCGCAGTATAGGAGGTTTAGTGGACTTCTTACAGAGGATAGAAAACCTATTTGCTCCAAAAGTCCTTCCAAAGAACGTGATTTAGGAGAGGAATATCAAAACAATGGCAAGGATAGTGATAGTTCAAAGGAAAATATTTTGCTTTTTTCCACCACTTAAGACAAGCACAGCTAATAGGGGAATCTAACATGGCTAAAACAATATTACTCTTCTGAAGGCATAGAGAAAGGGAAAACTGAAGAAAGTGCATCCTGTATTCTAAAACTTAGGGTACACTACTGTCTGTTGAGATTTTTTTAATATGTGCATGGAAATAATTAGTGCAGACTATTTTAAATACACTGATATATTAAATATAAGTGAAGAAAACTGTTGTAACTCATTATATAAAGTTAACTACAGTAGCAGGGCATTTTAGATATTGTGTTTTCCTTTATAAGGTACAGGGAGAAGTCAGAACACCAAAATCTAAAATAAAGACAATCTTTTTTACTGGGAGAGACAGGCTGTTCATTTTCACAGAAGTTCCAATGCTATTATAACAAGGAACAGTCATTGAGATTGGATAGTAGAAGATTGCAGGTAAGTTACATTAGGAGGAAAGGAACATAGTTACTGACCTTAGGTCTATGTCTTTAGGCAGGTGAAAGTAGTTTCACCCTCAAAAGAAAAGTATATAATGTTAACATGTTTATTTATAGCAGTTAATGAGTTCTAAGGTCATGATCCTGATTTAAATTCTGTGAGTAACAGGATAATAGAAATTCTTACTGCAGTAAACATATACCTAAATGTTGTGCGTGTAGAGTATTAAGTTCTTCAGCCAAAATTAATTATGTAGTCTTACTCAAAATAGTATTCATAATAAGGCAATTTAATGTATAATTTCTCAAAAAAAAATCAAAAGATACTTTAATACATTTTATCCACATATCTCAAAATATTTTATTAATGTCTTGTTTGACTTTACAGCAATTCTAATAGGTAGGCAGACATTCTAGCTGTAATGTTAGTCTGCAATAAGTTGTGACATATGGATACTATGACTTGCTCTTGGTATGCTGTTGATCAAGGAAAAGCTTCAGATTTCTTATCTTCCAATATTAAACTGTAATCTTTTTTTTTTTTTTGTTATCCCTACACATAAACCTGATATTTGCCTGTCTCTCACAACTGATATGAAAGCAAGAGAAAAAACCAAAACAACAACAAAAAAACACCAAAAAAACAAAAAAAACAAACAAACAAACAAAAAAACCCCAACAAAACAAAACCAGAAAACAATCAAACCAAAAAACCCACATAAAGTCTACACACGTAATTTTAACTATTTCATATTTCTTTTCACTTTGTGACTCTATTTGTAGTCTAAGAAGATATACATGAGATACATGTTATAGTCTCAGGGAAATAAGAACTACTATAAAACAGCAGTTTTTGGTGTCATGATGGCTAACTAGAGATAACTGTAAGACCTATTACAATATCTTGATTATTTATAGTAAAATGTATGAATGGTATATACAGTAGTAGTAGCATGAAATACCAGTGTTTTACACTATAGAAACATCTTTAATGAGGAAAACTGCATCATTTTTCAGGAAACAGAGCTTGGGAAGAAGAGACTTGCAGTCGAGCAAAAGGGCACCTTCTATTTCAGACTAGGGGGAATTTTCCTGCAATCCCTTTACCACTGTGGAGCTCTGCTGTCATGGAGATTTTATGCAAGCAGAAAGCCCAGGGTGATCATAACTCCCACACTAGTCATGCTGGTATTAAAAAGAGAAAAAAAAAAAAAAAGGAAAAAAAAAGAAAAAAGGCAGTAAGATGCAGAAATCCTTCGTGTATTAAAGAAAAGTATTCCACAAAGTGCAAGCCTTCTCTCAGGATCTTGGTTTCAGACGTGGTCCCATGTCACTTTCCAGACACTTTCACACCTAATCTCTGATCTTTAGAAAAGAACACCATTTATCTTGACAACATTTTTAACATGAGCCAAATGAAAATAAAATGCAAATTCAGGTTTTTGTTTAACAGCAAATGTTTGTTTACATACAGTGATGAAAGATCACACTTTTAAAAGACTTTTGGATCCAGTATCTTGCTCCAGTATTTGGCCAGCCTGCTGAATTCCTGACTTCCATTCTCAAAGATTCTATTTTCCAGTATATTTCTCATAGCCAATTCTTTCATATACTTCTTTTTGCTTCAATTGTCAGACAGTTAGGCTCAAGTAGTCTCCTCAAACCTTATTTCTTCCTTAGGCATCTAGAGGTAGTTCTGCACCTAACTGTGGATAAGAATCTTCTTGGAAGTGTAAGTGGAAGACTATGTGCCACTTACTGTACTCAACTGTTAATGATACCTTGCCTCTGTGAATAGCATGATTTCTCTCTATATACATTTTAGTATGAAGTATCTCTGTTCACATAAAGTTGTAAACTAAGTTGATACAAAATATTGAATGCAAATATATAAACTGAATGAATTTTATTAATAAGTCTTGTTATTGACTCATGACAAGACAACTTTGGTCTGAAAATCCAACCGTGCTGAAAAATATCCAAAACTTATGTCATACTTCAACAGACACACATCAATTTATGAGCTTCTGTCACTCATGTAGATTTTAATATTAGGGGTAGAACTTCACCTATATTTTGAACTGTAGTTTTAGTACCATCTTATTCTCTAAATTACTAATTTATTTCACTATTGATCTGACTATAGTAAGTGAAATTCAGGACAACGAAGAGCAACACAATATAATTTACACAGATCAATATGGGTCAGATTGCATTACAAACTGTGCTGAGAAATTTTTCAAAAACATTGAAAGGCTTCTTATCAAATAACATACGAATCATAGTGAAACCTGACCAGAAGATATTTGAAAATGGGCTGAAAAACAAGACTGCAAGCTTCTTAGAGATGCTGCAATAATTTTTTTTTTTCCCTTCAACTTCTCTTTAGATTCTCTACTAGAATATTCTAGATTCTAGGTTCACAAACATATTTTCTCTTTTATTCACTCACACAAATCTAAAAAGAGAATTTCTTTAAAATTATTTCATTACAGCCATACAAAATATGGCACACATAGAAATCTTTTACCTGTCTATAAGCAGACAGTCTATTTCCAAGGAAATGGTGATGACTCTATCATAATGCTATATACTGTGTACAATTAAAACACAAATTTATGTATGATGACATTAATCTAATTGTGCTAAGGAAGTAATAAAAATGATTAAAAGCTTTTTTAGAGAGTAATAAATGTGCATATTTCACCTCATATAATTAACTGAAAAGCTGAACTGGATATACATAATACGAATATGACTTTGGTATTTTACTTTTTATGTTATAATGCTCCATTTCAAGCATTAAATACAATTCCAGAGTCACTCTCCACAGTGCATCTTAATTAAAAAACTTCTGTATTTAGTATCGCTTCAGTCTAACAGACTGAATAAAAAAAGCATATTTTCACAAACTGCTTTGTAACTGAAAAACATTCCCTTGTGTCTCAAACAGTACAGAAACACACATAACTAAACTAATGATCAGGAAGTGAGAAACCAGAAGGAAACAGCATATTCTCTAATACTTTTTACCTGCTGAGATGCCAGTGTTATCATCAGCAGGCTCAGATGCCAGACTAGACACAAGTGATGGGCCCTGAATCAATACAGTGCCATATACTTTACAATGAGATTGCAATTACCGACTTGGAAAGCACTCTTGCAAAATTTCAATATTAGGTCAATATACTAAATGCCTCTATTTTGATCCATGTTGTGTTAGCTCAAATAAAGAAATATTTTAAGCTGCTTCTTCAGATGAGTTACTAAATATATACAGAGATTATTATTATAAAAAAGTGCAGGAAGTGCAGGAAATGCAACATCACATCCCAAACCCAGCTCTTTATATTTGCATAACATAATAATAAAAAAGAACCTAATCCTTTTCCATGAAGTTAATGTTATTTTTTAAAAATATATTTTCACACTTCATTATGTCAAGGTGAATTTTTAAAATTTCATTTATTTTTTACAAGTGAGAGCAGGTTGTATATAAACACTGACTCTTCAAAATTACAGTATACGTATATTTATAAAAGGATATAGAGAGAGACATGAATATAGTATGTACACATATAAAAATATGCAAAAGAAATGTAGTAGCTATAACATTAATTCCAGGACACAAATCCAACTAATTTGGCTTAATGTATTTTGAATGGAAAACTCCATGGTGATTAAAATAATTCTTCTATTGACATAGACTTAAATATTATGTACATTATTGACAGCAATTTATCAGTCTTTTTATTTTTTTTTCCCTTACCACTAATAGAGAATGTTGTTTCAATATGAGGAGATTTCAAGATTCAGCACTTTTTTTTAGTATGGATTTCAGCCAGTTTCTAAAATCAAATATCAGTACATCCTTTGCCAGCTTGTCTTGTGTCACAGCTCTAGTTAATGGTGGTCTGCCAACTTCACCAGCTGAGAACCTGCATTGAACCTAAAGTTACGTGTTTTCACTGAAGGAAAGCAAGGTTCAAAACTGTGCCATTTCCCACTAAACTGTCCTGAATGAATAGTGCCACCTGCTGAAATCCCAACTCAACAAATAATCCACTGGAAACGTAAGATTAGAATTTAGTTACTCTAAGAGCTTTACTGATTTAAGGCCAGAATTGCAATTATCATGCCCAGAAACATGCCAATGTTCAAAAGAAGCTTCCTTTCCAAGTGACAGCTTTGTTATTCCTTCTTAGCTTCATAACATGATAGCTGCTTTACAGGCTAGCTGGGAAAAAACTTCCTGTTATGTGATTCCTTCTTTGGGCAATATCATCATAGATATCTGCAATTCATATATATGGCTGTGTCTTTAAATTACATCTTCAGCTGTCATAAAACATTCAGATTATCGTGTACATCAGAAGAAAAATATTAATTGGCATTTCAGCAAGGTGATCTGAGTAACAACATATATTTGCATACAGCATCAGTCTCTAATGCATTTTTAAAATGCCTTCTGTGTCTATTAATCCCATTTTAAATAAATTGGGAGGATTTTTGGGGGGCAAGAATAGCTCTGTTTCCTACTTCAATCAAACTTGTTTGCCATTTGCACATGCCTGTAATGATATGCTCTTGGTTTTAGTAGTTTTGAAGGAATATATGGACGTTTATGGAGATGAAGATTTCCTTCACCTCCTTTCAGCATGCTGCCCAGTAAAGGCTATACTTGCTGCAAATGAGACTTCTGTCATCGCTTTGCTGCTGATGCACATTGAATCTTTGCTATTTATAAAGCAAGAGTTGTTCTGTGGGAATTACTCAAAATGAAAATTTGGGTCTGATAGTGATCTGACAGATAAATGCACAAAGATAGTCTCCCTTGTTTTTAGCCACAAAACTGAGTGCAAACTGGAACCTAACTATTTCTAAATAGTCATAGTCATCTCTAAATAGCAGTCAAGAAAACATTAGATACCAAGCATCTTTCTGTATACATATTTCTAGTCTTCACAGAAAATTCAGAACTATGTTTAAAAAAACTCTACAGTGTGTTCAGGAAGAATAAGTATAGATTAAACATTTGAAATATCTTGTTAAATTGATTTCTCTTACTCCATCTTTAGAATTCAAATACAAAATGCCATCATCAAGCTTATTCATTTCATTTAAATTCAGAAAATTCATAAACATGAGGTTTTGACAGGGCAACAACCACTGCTCTAATGAAATTTCATATAAGGAAATTAACTTAGCTTCTTTACTGTGTGAATATATATGCATCCACCAGGACAATGCTGGTGTTAAGGAGCAGAAACTACAAGTGTCAATCAGAGAAATAAAGCAAAAAAGATTACAATAAGGCTCTGAAATGCAAAGGTCCCAACTGCAGAAATTACTGCGAAATTCTCATCACAACTAAGACAAGCTATTCATGAAAAGACTTATGGATACAACTATTACACTGAACTTCTGAAGAATTGTTGAATCCGGAATTCAATGTTCGTTTGCTATTTGTACCCTTGCAATTCTCTTGAAAACATGTTTTGTGCACTGCACAATAAAAAGTTTGGTCAAAACAATACAATAGGTAAATTTCAGAAGAGCTATCTTTTTCAAGAATGCAATATCCATGAAACAATTCAAAAAAAAAAAAAAAAGCCTATATATTATCAGGAGAAATCTGTAATTTTAGATAGCCGTATAAACCAAAGTCATTAAGCATAGCAAGAAACCTCCTATTTCCAGCAGCTGTATTACAAACTCCTTGATCAAAAGGCAGTATTTTCATCAGTGAAGTGGTAACTTACAGGAAGATATGTAGTTCTACTTGTGAGATACAGAATGAAAGGATAAAAATAATAAACAATGGTTGGATGAATGGGTGGACATACTCATGTAAAAAGATTATCTCAACCATAAATTTTCTTTATAAAGTTTAGCTTTATATATTGCGGCCAGAAATTTTATAGCAGTTCTTCTCTAAAAGTATAAAATGCAGAAGACCATAAATCCCCTTTATTTTTTCCTGAAACTCAATGCCTGCCCTCTAACTGGTCAAAGCGTTACAAATCCAATTCTTATTCTAGTAAAATGATGATTTAAAAACAGAAAAAAAATTCATAAAAGTGTATGTCAGATGTTTGTGTACATTCTTTTCCATTTTTGAGTATTTGCTCCAACAGCCAGTGTTTACAGCATCCATAAAAAAATCTGGAGAAAACTGCTATGTACTATGTGAAAACTATTAATGTAGAATTAATTTGTCCTCCACTCAAAACTCCCCTTTTCAAATCTAACCCCTAAAAATATCTGTAATCAATATATGAGACATTTCAAATGAAAAAATATGAGTAAATCAAATTTCTAACAACAAAAAAAAAAATTATGAATGCGTATTTGTAAAAACAATCTCACTGAGAGTGAAACAAAGAAAAGGTTATCTTTGCCCAGATCTAATGAGGCGGTTTTTTGCCTTTTGACCTTAGAATTCCCTGACTTACTCTTATGTCTGAAGTGACTGTGGAAAAAAATACTCATCTGGTTTATATTTTCCAGTAACATGTTTGCTGTGTTGTTGGTTTGTACAGAGCATCTAGAAAAGTAGCATCCAATAGACCTAGCAAAGAGAAGGTATCAAACTCCATAAGAACATCTGCTTTCCTGTACTGTTTTTCTTAGAACATGCACCCTTATTGAATGTAATAGCATTACTGAAAATCAAAGTACATTTTTTTGGGTCTTGACGATTGTCAACTGTACGTTGAGTTAATGGCCTGGAAATGATGCATAGTTATGCTTCTCAGCAAGGACTTGCAAAAAGCATTTAATAACATACGATTTGGACATGAACCATTTTTGTTGTTCTCACAACTTGTAATGTTAGTTTTGCACTTTGTTAAATATTTACCACATAGTGAGGAATTAATTACTCTAAAGAAAGCAGTATGCTTAAGAAAATATAAACCACAAAATAAAAGTGATAGACAAAGCCCTCAGTGCACATCAGTCATGTAAATTCCAATAAGTGAAATTACATATATGTCCATATTTTCTCAGCCAAGGAACAGGTTTATGTAAACTTGAAACAGTTAGGTCCTTCTGAGTTCTGTAGTATTTGCATCTAGTTTTCCAGTGTGCATACTGTCACCAACAACTCATGCAGAAATTAAAGTATATTGCTACTATGCACAAAAACTTTTGTAGGCAAAGAAAAAAATATGAACTGTACTTTTTTGCATAAGACAGTAAGATAATTTATTGAACTACTCACAGAGAAAAAAAAAACATTATAGAGAGAAATTAAGGGACCTCTGAGATGGCTTCATAGGAGTATTTACAGGTGACAAGACAGATACCAGCAAGATACAAGTATCAGTCTTGAAAATAGTTTGACAATTGATAAAAAGCATCAGTGAAGACTCTGAGGCAAACTGCATGGACAGAAGTGTTCTGGGAGCCAAGAAACATGATGAGAGAGAAAGGTAAGCTTTCCTACCTGCAAGACCTCAATACTAGAGCAGAGAGGTGTCTCAGCCCCACCTCCTGAGCAGGAAGTGGAGGAAGAGCCGTGACTCAGAGGCAGCTCTGACCCAGGGTGTGTGGTACCAGGGACCACACCCAGGCCCTGCTCACCGTACAAGAGCAGCCCTCAGGGAGCAGGGATGATCAGGAATGTGGTGTGGCAGTTTGTGAAGGCAGAGTGAGCAGGAAAGGCAGTGAGATGCTGCCACTTCGCTCACTGGTGGTCATCGCCCTCTCTGAGAGCTCAGGGATAGTGTCCACTCAGACAAAAGTTCCTTTGTCTGTGCACACCAGAAAGCATGTGGCAGCCCAGATGGAACACCCACTAAAGTATGCAGCAGTCCAGGTCTCTGGCTGTAGGGAGGGCAGTAGGGACAGCAGCTGTGTGAACTGCAATCAGGCTGATGATCTCAGCCTAGTGGCAAAGCTAAGAGATGAAGTGGAAAGACTAAGAAGTACCGGAGACTGAGGAAGAGATTTACTGGTGGAATCAGGTATCACAATGTCCTCAATTAAGAAAAAAAGAAGGGTAGTAGTTATTGGTGACTCCGTTTGGAGGGGCCTGATATGCTGAATGGACCCAACCCACAGGAATGGGTGTTGCTTTCCTGGGGCCCAGGTAAGGGATGTCCTGAAGAAACTTCCCAGCCTGGCACAGCCCGCTGATTATTATCCTGTACTGGTTGTCCAGGTAGAAAGCAAGGAGGTCCCAACAAGAAGGCAGCGAACAATCAAGAGGGACGTCAGGGGCTTGTGTCAACTGGTCAAGGGATCTGGAACACAAGTTGTGTTCTCTTCTGTCCTGCCAGTTGCAGGGAATGATGGGGCAAGAAACAGGAAGATCATGCAGATGGACATCTGACTTTGAGACTGGTGTTGCCAGCAGAATTTTGGGGTTTTTTTGATAATGGGTCAGTTTATACAATACTTAGCCTGCTGGCACAAAATGGGGTCCTGTCTCAAAGGGGAAAAAGGACCCTAGCTCAGGAATTAGCAGGGCTCCTTGAAAGAGCTTTCAACTAGATTAGAAGAGGGAAAGGGACAAAACCAGACTACTGTTGCTGATGGGCTCAGCCTTGGCCAGCAGTGGGTCCATTTTGAAGCTGGCTCCATAGAACATAGGGGAAGCTTCTGGCAGCTTCTCTCAGAAGCTGTCTCTGAAGCCCTCCTCCCTCTACTACCAAAACCTTGCCATGAAAACCTAATACATACATAGAGAATATAACTGTGTAGATTAATTTATGTAATCACATGGAGCTATATAGTATTCTTTTTGCTAAATATGAAAGAAATCTTTAATGCAAAACTGTAGCCAAGTTGGTCAGAAACCTGTTTTCCTTCATCATTTTCAATTGTTAGTTGCACTACAACACCAATTATGTATTACTTAGATCACTATTTTTAGTCTTTCATGTTGACATGCAATTTTATTTTGCAAGACAGGACATTAACACATTTGTCTCAAAAGCTTTTCTGTTGATTTTCCATGGATTACACTGTAACACAAATGTACTTATTCTGCAATTTTTATTTCTTTAAAATTGGTTTGAGCATTCTCTTGGACTTTAGGTAAGATACTCTCAAAGGTGATTTTTATTGAACCTGGTTGAATTTCTTAATGAACAGCAAAAATAGATTACTTTCAACAACTTTAAAATTTTCTCTAGCAAGTTAGCAAAAATATAATTTTTAGTGGTACAACCACTCTCTTGACAAGGTTCCTTGATAAAAGAGAATTTAGTAAAAACAGTATAAACACTCCTGTGTGGTAAATATGTTACACTTCTGTGTGTGTTCTTTCAGAGATGAGAGGAAGGCTTAATTTATTTACCAAATCCTTGTGCTTGAAGCCCTGTGGGAATTGCAGATTCTTCATTTTGTTATGCATAGGTTCTCACAGTGAAATACCAAGGCTAAAATAAACTGTTGGGCCTAAACTGGAATCAAATTTACTTTCTTAAAATTATGAATATAGTGACTGAGTTTAAAGCAGTCTTTCTTCTTTCTTTCATTGTGAATTTCTAGCTGCAACCATAGTAGGCACTTGCATGCCTGTAACTGAGGGGCTGATCCCCCCAAGAAAATTTGTTTGTTGTTGTTTAAACTTGATTTTCAGCCTAATCACATAATTGACCATATGACCCCATGTGTACAAGCTGCCAGTTTAAGAGATACAACAGAACAACAACATAGAAACACGAATCTGGAAGGTCACAAGGGAAAATTAGATCAGTGCTTTAAGAAGCTTTCTTTTTTTGAGACTGCGCTTAGAAGACAGATCTAGAAATGCCTCAAGGTTGATCTCTGTGGTCATACCCTGTGCAGTCAAAAATGAATGTATGAGGATAAGTAAGGATATCTAATAGGAGTAAAAGGAGAATGACTCCTAATAGAATTCATGCAAACAGATCTTGGGAAACCTGGATTGACAGCAGCCTCAAAAAGGTTGCTGAGGACAAATGAAGTGGCTAAGAGATTAGAAAGGGAAGAAAGGGAACTAGGGAAGTGGAGGGAGAATTCCAAAACAACAAAGTTTAAGGGAGATCAAGCTGATTACATTGGGAACTGTGATTGTGAGGGGTTGTGTGTCAAGTTCTTGAGGCACTCCTCTTTTCCCATCCAACACCTACTTTTTTCCCATCATACCTAGTCTACTTTCTCACA
Source organism: Scytalopus superciliaris (assembly GCA_013400415.1). NCBI lineage: Eukaryota > Metazoa > Chordata > Aves > Passeriformes > Rhinocryptidae > Scytalopus > Scytalopus superciliaris. The sequence goes on from VXBX01005591.1 coordinate 19,715, forward strand.
AACCCATGTTGCTTGTTTTCCACTCACTCTTTTTGGTTCATAAAGGTTCGTAACCTACCACTAAAATAGTAGGTATTATAGTAAGGTCTCGTTCTCATTCATTACTTCTCCAAATATCCTAATGAAATAGACACCAGACCTGTATTTAGAACCACAGGAAAGACCTACAAGCCAAATGGATTTGTAATAACATAAGTAGGTTGCTGTGAGGTATCTATACAATTTGCAACGATTTTTAGGTTATCTAATGATAAACATAATAGTTGTTTGTGATAAATTGTAATAAAGCTTCTTATTACTACCGTGTTGCTTAAATAAAGATGACTTGGGTTTTTTTTCAGCAAAGCAACAATCTGAAAGGAGCTTTAAAGGATATATTCAACTAGTACGTAGGATTACACTTTTTAAAAATATTGTAAAAGGTGTTAACATAGTTGAATGGTGTTAACTATGCAGTACTAATGCTACTAGTAGTGGAGGATTTGTCTGTACTGTAATACTGCCTGTAATAAAAGCTGTAATATTCTGTTAAATCTGCCGTTAGCAATTTCTACCATTAAAACTGAATATGAGTTTTAATGGTAGAAATTTCCATACATTATTAAAGGTTTAGGGTCATAAGATGATTTCTGTCCATCTACAAGCTATAAGAATGAGAAGTATCTTCATACAGAGTGACTTGAATGAAATAAAAATGAAAAAAAAAAAGATCTAAAGCTTATGCCTTATCTGTGTCTGTGAAGTAAAATAATGAAGTGTTCTGTGATTATTTCATTTCTAGAAAATGAAAAAAACTGAGTAGGAAAAGACATTCTGTTAAAATCATTTAACTATATGTTGTCTAGCTAGCATTTACCTAGAAAATAACTGTGCAGCCATATACCTAAAAGAACAAAACAGTTCTACAGAATTTTGATCATGGAACGTCATGTAGATTAAATACATTATTTCAACTTTGTTCAGATAAAACTCAAAGATATGTCTACAGCATTCATAAGAGGACTATCTGAGTGATACTCCAAAGTTGTGTAATTTAATACTTATTTTCTTACATCTTCTTTGCCAGTAACATTATTTGACCCAGAGATATAACCCTCTTCAAAAAACAGATGTTTTCAAATGGCTGCTGTTTTTTAAGAACTTAACTGTTGTAGGCTGTATGCATCTTCAACTCAACGTGGTCCTGATGAGGCATTTGCACCATCTGCAGTGAGTAGTCTTTTCCTACAGTAATGAGACTATCTGAGAAAGCAGATGGTGCTTAAGAAAACACTTTTCAACCAAAAAAAAAGGAACATCCTAACTGTTGAGCTAGACATGTTTCTGGTTTGGTTAAGAGATGAGTTTTATCTCAGGGTATGCAGGCAAACATCTTGACAGAAGTAGAAGCTTGAGGAGGAGGGAACCAGAAGAGTCTCTGCATGTTCTATTCCACAGACAAAAGAATTCTTAAGTGCCTAAATCTGATCTTTCTTTAAGGTTATGCAACAACCTGCTTTCACTGTAACAAAATAACAATTTGCACATGATGACTTTGTTCTGTAAGTTTCTATTTCCATTTATTCTACAAGTGGAAAAAATGAGGAGTTCTCATTTTTATGATTTTACTTGATACTAGAGGCCTTGGTTCTGTTTTCCTTGAGAGAAGTGCCACCTGCCTACACCTCACCTTCAGTTTTTCTTCCAGCAACATACTTTGTACTTATGCAAAAGACTAGCAAAATTCTTATTGTGGAAGATCAGAGCAAGAATCTTAGGTTTTTATTTTGCAGCTAATGGGGAAAATGGGGAACTCTGCAGTGAGTGGCTATTATTTGACAAAACTATATTTTCTACCAAAAGACACAAGAACCATGATCAAAATAAAACTTACCGATCCTAGCAACAGTTCTGCAACATTTACACAAAGACAGTAAATTTAAAGATTAAATATTATCTATGTTTCTTACAAATTAGAACTTTCCTATTTTTATGTAAGCACAAATTTATTTCTGCAATTATAGTAATTTCCAAATTAATCTATAGTATTCATTAAAGACACAAGTCTATTAAGTTATATTGTCATACTTAGACAGTGAAGTTTAGCTGTGATCAAAGTTTTTAACTATTCCCTGTATTTCAGTATAAGAAAGTGAATCAACATCTGTGGTTCTATTTTTTTTTCTATTAAAAACTGCTTTATGAACATTTGCTCAGTCTAGCTCTCTATTTAAAATACAAAATTAGAAAATATGCATTGTGCGACTGATGTTTAAGTTTACAGGAGCCACTCTGGGAAAGATATCTATTAAAATCCTTTCTGACTCCCAAATCATTATAATCCATGGCAAAAAAAGATGAGATGTACAATTTAAAGTTAAACTTATGTTTTATATGACGTTCTGTATCAGAATCCTGTTAACACTTATTTTCTATTTATAGTGAATGAAATTTTGTCTACACAACCAGCATGTTTTAATGAAAATACTACTATTATAAAGTATATACTTATATGGTTAATTTTAAATAAAACCATACAGAAATTTAAGCATGTAACAGTAAAGTTACCATGTAAGGTGTAACAATCACATTAATGCAATTGATATGTCCTATGATACATCTTTTCATGTATTAAAGCTATATGGAGAAAATAAGTAATTCTCCCTGTTCATAATTTTATGTCCAGTCTGACTTAATTAGCTAATGTAAATATTCTAACTTCATCTTCAGCAATGGTGTAACCCATAGTAAGTTTACTTACTTTAGGGGATTCACTCCAAATTTGTCATTATTTATTGTGAAAGGATAATCTGAACAATTATCACTGTAGCTATGTTAACACACTCAGCCCATGCTGACATTCATACTAAAGCTAGTCTTTTAATATTGATTTTCATAGCTTCAGCGGAAAGAAAAAAACACCACCAAAACCAAAACAACCAACCAACCAATGAAATCTCAAACCCTACTCTAGTGAAACAAGTAGTTCATAAGTGTAGGACTTTTGAAACCTCCATTAGCTGTGGCTTCTGATTTTTGGAAGTGTTCTCCATGTACTCTTTTTTAACATCCAATAAAAATTTGGATGCTGGGAGAAGTTCTGAGAGGAACAAGAACCATGCAATACAATGGAGATTCAATTTCAGTTACAGAAGAAAAGGAGTATCTTTCACTGGTGCAAATACGGTGTGAGCAGGAAAATAAATTTCATCAAACTGAACTCTGAGTAATTTTGTGGGTCTGAATTCTGAGACTCCTCAGTGTTGTGGATATGGATACTCGAGTGTAGAGTCTATTCTCAAACAAACTTAAATCAAAATGAAGTATAACAAGTGAACAGTTGATAGTACTAGATGACGGAAAATACTACCTTAAATACACATTCACTTGTTTTAGATAGGGACCACTATTGATGTATGAGTATCTCCACAGATATGCACTAAACTGACAGTAAATCAGTTTAGTGAGCACAGTTAAAATCAGTTTAGCTGAGCACAACTTTATATATAATCTGTTAGGGCTGAATGTAAACTGGCTGCATTGATCTATTGTTAGATTATATGAGAAGTACATACTTAGCCTCAAGGCTTTACTGCTGTGGCTGTATCTAGACCTGAGTTACTAATGCTGGTCATATTGTAGCAAAACATGTAGACAAGAAAATTTATGTTTCTACTAGCTCTGAGTAATGTCCCTATTCTTCACTTTCTACATTTAACCAAGAAATAAAAGCAACAATAGCTTAGACTCAGAATTTCTACTGGAGCCCTAGGTTTTGTAACTGCACAGGGGAATAAGTGACTCCTTTTTTATGTGGTAACTCAGTTTTTCCTACTATGTACATAATGATTATATTAGCTGACCTTTAATTAAATAGCCACATGACTAACATTACCTTAGATTTCATATTTGATTAATATTTTCAAGATTTCCACAAAATAAATCAACAACACAGTAATTTTTGCTTTCTGAGGGTTTTAAAATGTTTATCTTGCACAGAAAAACATAAAATCCCATCTGATTCTATGAAAAAGCTTCTGTCTTGAATAAAAAGTATTTTATATCTGTTACTATTCATAATATTGAAGATAGCAGCAACTGTGTCTATGAAACATATACTCACTTCATACAAAAGAATTGTGTACACTATAGTTTCCTTTTGACAGGTACTTATAAATTCCATTTTTATAAAGTATATTCAAAATACAGAATAAATTCTATCTCACTGACTTGAGGAGACAGTTTTCATAACATCTATGTCACTAAGTTGAGACAGTTTTCATGGTTACAGAAGATGAGATTTATTTTTTTTTTCCAGATTGGGAAACAGAGGCAGAGAGTAATTAAGATTATTGTTTGCTAAAACTGTTGGATTCACTTAGATATTCATACAAAACCTCTTTTCATCTTTACGTGGTGTGTGTGTCATCGACAGAACCCAAGCTGGCTGCTTATTCTCAGTCTGAGCTTTCTTCATTCCATGGTTGTGCCCTTCCCTAGTGACAGTGTCAGTCCTTTAAGTTTCAGCAGGAGGAAAATATTGTCACCCTCCCATGTAATAATTAAAGAATCCAGAAGCATTTTTGTGAATATTGGCTGACAAACAATCAATAAAATCCAGCTGAAATTTCAGACAGACTACTACATTAGACCTAAATTATAGAACTCTGCAAAATGCCTAGCTCATATTTTATGACCATCCTCAAAGGTAGGAGACTGAAATATCTAAATATATTTCCATATCCCTTCCCTTTACATTCACTGAAGACTTTTAGACCCAAACTGTCACCATTGCAAATGCATGTGGAACATGGATAGTGCACAAATGACAACCTGCTTTTACCTGATCAACACGAGATTTCATTCTCACTCTCAGTATTTACAATGAGATGTAGCAAGGGACTTATTTCTGGTCTGAAAGAAGCTTATGGTAATACTTAACATTGTAAAGCAAATTGGTATTGCCACAATACAATGTTAATCCATAGGCTAGAACTCTTTAACCATTACTTGCTGTTTATTTAAACCTGCTCTGACAATCTAGACTCATATAGTTAACAAAAGACTTAACCTTGGCAAGTCTGTATTGACTTCAACAATAACAATATGGTAGCATTACACAAATCTAACACATTACAAACATATTGCCAGATGAAGTCTTTAAAGTATCTTGAGATTTAATCTTGAGGTCCATAGTTCTCAAAAAAGTTCCTATAAGATTTCACTTGTCCAGTGCAGATTCTGTATGTTTTGGTAACAAACAGTGCAGGCTTTTGTTTAGTATGTGTTATCACATATTGAAATAAAACAACCTCCAATGTGCTTTTCTTCCTTAGTATGTTAAAGAAGACTGTATAGTGCTATATAACTCCATGTAAATATGAAGTTTCATTGAATGGTGTCCTGTGCAGGACAAGTAGATCACTCTATGTGTTTCTGTGGACTTTACGTATTTAAATTGTTTCCAGTTTTGTTTTGGTTTGGTTTTTTTTTCTGAATGTCTGACTGTAATAGGGAGAGAGCAGTTGGTGATGGAATTATGAAACATCCTTTGATCAATGAAATATAAGTTATGTTATTTCTCAGAATTTACAAGAAAAATGAAGTTGGGCTCTTGCATATACCTGTTTCTGTGTATATGCCCATATAGCTATAGTTAAAAGTCACCACACACTTCAATAGAGGACTTTTGTCCTCTGGAAAGAAATTATCTAACGCAAGTGTTGACACTAATCTCTAGTGAAACACACATAATCCCTACAATAGGCACATGGAAAATAAGGAGGTGACTGGTGACAACCAACATGGCTTCACTATGGGCAAATTGTGCCTGACAAATTTGGCCTTCTATATTGTGAAAGTTCNAACCCCCAGAGCAGGCCTCGCTGAACACAGATAAGCCAGGCCCAAACACCGGGAGCTCGTCAGCGTGCGAGCCCGAGAAGGAAAAGAAGCAAAAAAAGGAAGAACACCTCCTCCTTCGGTTTATATACACCTGATTACGTAAAGAGATGGGATGGAATACTTCCTAGATCTTGACCCTGGTTACCAAGGAAGGCCCACACATATATCAAGGTTACAGGATTGGTGAACAAGGTAAGAGCAACTGATGGCATCTGTCTGGACTTGTGCAAAGCATTTGACACCATAACTCACAATATCCTTGTCTCTAATTGGAGACACATGGATTTGAAGGATAGACCACTTGGTGGATAAGACAGATAGTGTCTGCAAGCTTAATCTTAGTAAAAACATATAAAAAAGGCACTCTATAGCTCAATTAACACATTTTTCCAGGCACTATTTTCTTCATTTTAACTTTCTTTGTTGGAACTAAGAAGCTGCTTCTGAAATGTGTACATCTAATGAAGAGTAACTGAAACTCATAAGAAAAAACACTAGAATAATATTAATGATTTATGCTAAAATATTTGTGACGTATGTACAATTCACTTCTGGTTTTTTACTTAGGCATAGTATTATTCTGATTTTCCCATAAGACCATGAGTCTCCCTGCAAAGTTTTGAAAATAAATAGAGTATTAACACTGTAAGGGATTAAGTGAGGTTTGCAAGCAGGGTCAGATACTTAATGTGTCTTGAATGGGAAACAGATAAATGATACAGTGCTATTTACTAGTTTACTTCATATAATTTGCAGATAACTGACAATAAAATACAGAAAAGAATCACAGGAAGAATATAGTCATAAAGGAAAAAAATCAGTCTTGTTTCTTTTCATTGGATTTGGTTTTTTTATTTTATTGTCTGATATAAGCCCTTTAAATGTTTGAAATGCAAAGAAAAGTAATTTTCTTTTAAAAGGATTGAACTTTTCTGGGAAGAGTACTTTGGATTTGGTTTATAGAGTCCCACAGTCAGAAATCTAGTATCAAAATTGGATAAAGAACAAAACACGAGTTTAAGAAAAGATCTGTAGGGAATAAGTGATAAAATCAGCAGGGAATCACTAGTGCTGTAAATAGCCTAAGCAGGGGTTAATGATCACCAAAACAAAAGTGAAGTGATAAAAAGCAGCAAGGCAATAGGAAACAGGAGACAATGCAAGTTACCAGGGGGTCCATTGAGAAGTTAATTGAAGCAACAAGCTGAAAGACACATAATGCAGATTGCATCCACTAGGAAAACAAGCAGCCACTGAAGCAACCGAAGAAAAACGTGATTCACCGAGAAAAAAAGGAACCAAACCAAAGAAAAACCATATCTAACCACACAACCGAAGGTTGTCAGACATGAGTCTACTGCAAAATGACAGTGAGAACCCTGAAACCAGGTGAAACAGTACTTTAAAACACTCAAGACCAGATCTCATTTCAGACTTCAAATTGCTTTTTTTGCATAAGTTTAATATCCTAGATCCACACAATATTGAAATACCTTCTTTAGCACATATTACTTTGGTTCTTATTTTGTGCTTTTAGTTTGTTGGTTTGTTCTAAGACATTTTCAGAAGTCTTAGAAATAAGGATTAAGTAATTCCCATATGTGCTAGCATGATAGACAATAGTATAGCACAGGCAGCCCTTTACTCCTCTGGAAATGGAAGGAAAGAAGGAAGGGCATGGCTCTGTTTTGTCTGGAAAACAGATAGGCTATAGCATATGTAACAACTAAGAACCATACAGATGTACTGATGATAGTGCTCTGCATTCCGTTCTTTTTTCTTTTTTTTTCTGGCATGTATTTTGAGCTAATTGAAGGCATCATTTTACTATTGTTTTATCATTATACTATGAGAGAAGGTCATTGTCTCAAGGTTCTTTACATGAAAACTGAACATAAAAGCATAAATAAACTTTCTTTAAAGGTAAATGACAATTTAAAATTAGATGTAAAATATAGTAATAAGGCCATATTTTAAGTGAAACTGTTGTAGAATATCAGACACCTCTTGGATCCTGGACAAGTCCATATAGATATTGGGGGGGTTTTAATCTTATATGTTTGTGCAACTCACCTGAAGAAATAATTTCCATCAGTTATTTAAAATATTTTTATTTGATTTTACATCAGAGTTCGTATCATCAGATATGTCTAGCTGTGTTTTCTTAACTAGAGTTTGACCATTTTAGAAGCTAGCAGTAAATGAGATATAAATTTTCAGCAAATGTGCACATCTGTAGGCAGAATCCTATTTGATTTCAATAAAATACCCAAAAAACAAATCACAAGCAGCAGCAAGTCACATATTCTTCCACTGGAACTGTGATATACTCTTCCAAAAATGTTCATTAAATGAAGCTGTTCAAAGCATTAGCAATTCTCTGATGGCAGCATTTTTTTAATCTATCAGTGATATGATACTGCTATATCCTTTCCAGATCATGTTTCAGTTTGAATGCAGGTAACACATGTTTTAAGTACCAGGGGAAAATGAGAAAAATATGGAATGTCTGGTGTAAAGAAAGTGAGAATTCTCAGGAATGCCTACAACTGAAGATGGGAACATGACATGTTGGAAATCTTTAAATGAGGAAGAATGTACTAAAGCAAGGATCCTCAAGTGTCTCAGTACTTTGCAATATGTTCTTTTCTCCAGAGGAACCAAATTATCACCCACATTATTTTGGTCCATATTGAAACACTGTATCATTTGAGCTAAAATTTTTTTCAGCCACACAGCTCATACACTAACTGTGATCACAGTAGCATCTTCAACAACTTCTATAAGAGGTTTCTATTAGTTTTTACAGTCCGTGATTTTAATCCTGACTTCTACATTATGTACTATCTGTAATTATATAATTAAGCTTTGCCAGGATAAATACAACTCATATTGACCAGCAGATATATTTGGAAATATGCGCTAGAGGAAAAACTGCCAGAACATCTTGTGGGAAATAAAAAAAAAAAAAATAAAGAAAAAAAAAGACAAGGAAAAGTTTTGAAAGTTCAAATGGAATTTGCCGTCTTGGTTTGACAGACAGAATAAATGCTTCTGTATGCATTTCTGTATTTGCAATAATGGTGTTTTTTCTGATATTCTAATTACAAATTCAAAAGCAAGAATTCTTATTACAGAGTTACAGAGAAGCTAAGGGGGTACATAGTTCAGATATAAGACTTTCAGACTCCAACTGAATTCTTACTGTGAATCTGGCACTGGAAGAAGTGTGATATGAAGTTTTTAGTTTGTGTGAAAACCTACTGTATAGCTGTGGGCACAGAAAGCAATTTTATACATTCAGTAGAAAAGTTCACATCTCCCAACACTTTGTATCTTGACTCTAGTAAAGCCATCAGCCACAGATACAACAAAACAGAAAATTGATAAATCAGATCACATGTTTAAGTCAAATTCAAATTACTTTGTCATACACCACATTCAAAAGACCATATTACTTTGTGTGTTCTTTCAACCTACTATATACTGCAAATAGATATTTCTTCAAAGCAACATAACAAAAGCTAATTATAATTCAAAAATATCATTAGTTTATGTGTAAAAGCTCATCTGCACGCCCACAAAGGAGCCCAGGGAGATCATGACAAGTCAGAGGAGCCCAAGTAATGCCCTGCTGAGCTCCTCCCAGGCCTATCACCAGTCATCTCTCCAGCAAAGGCCCATCTCCATATCCAGATGTGAACAGGAGCACAAGTCACTGGGTCCCAGTGACCAGGCAGACCAGACTGAGTGACAAGTGCCAGCCCTTGGGGTAGGATCAGCAGTCAGAGACTTATGCCCACGGTACAGCATCTGGAGAAAGTCCAAGGTGCAAGCCATAATCAGAAAATACTCCAGAGGCCATCATAACAGTTCAGAAGTATACATGAAAAAGTTTCAGTTCCCAGGAACATTCCTTGGAATAGTTTACTTTACTAGCACACATAAGAAAATTCAAACATAAAGTAGTGGTCACTGTGACTTCAGCAAGAGCCTCCTTCTTGCCAGAATTCAGCAACTATACACAGGCACATTCTTGCTACCCAAACTTTATGGTCATATTCTGATTTCATAGCATTTTATTTCTAGCCTGTCTTCACAAAATCACACAGGACTTGTAATATTACTGTAGAGACTGTAAGACAATGAAGGATCAGACTCCAAATCCATAATCAGGAAATATTTTAAAAGTACCTTATTTAGAGAATGCAGTAAATCCTTTAGGCAATTTGAGAGTTATGTAGAATATAAAACACAAGGAATGGGTTTCAAGGTAATGAATCCGGCAAAAGGACAAAACGTGTTATTTTGAATGATTGCTACTTGATGAGACTATAATAAAATCTTCAGCTCCATCGTATTAGACTAAGCAGGAAGGTCAAATATGCAACAGAAATTGGATTGACGTGATGCAGTTAGCAGAAGAATCACTAGTAGCAATTTTGCCTTTAATTTTTTGAAGTTTGGATTATATTTAAGCTGTGTAAAAAGACAAAACTGCTACAACAGATAAAGAAGAAAAAAATCTTCAGACCTATACACAACATGTTGGAATAAATTATAATATGCTGCATTGGAAAGCAGATGCAATAAACTAATATGGAGTACTTGTATTAAAAATTAACTAAATAGAATAACAACATCAACTTCCATTCAGAGATGGAATTGGTGGCTATTGTACTTGGACCCTGGGCTGAAGTCAATGACAGCTGAGGTTCCTGGGCTGGTGGAAAAAAAAAAAGGACCCACAACTTTTATATTGCCTTCCTAATGATGAGGAGCTAAACCAATTGCTTGGGAATGTCATTGTTATCTCTTGGAGTGGATGCTGCATCCAAAATCCAGTCTATGCTGTTGCCCAAGAAAATTGACAGCCACAATGCCAAAACAAAGTAAAATCAACCAAGTGGGAAAATTTACCCCAAGATAAAAAAAGAAAAGGTAATGAATGAGGTTGAGGAAAAAAAAAAAAAGGAAAAGAAGAATAAAAGAGTAAGAACCCCGTTGTACTGAATGTACCTGAAAACTGCCCTATCTTGTGGACTTCTTGAAATGTATGTGCTGGCTTTGTACTTTGAGAATGCATTATTTGCATGGCAACTACACAGGGGTATTGTATTTATGGCAAACGAAAGTATAAGACAAAATATGTCCTATGAGAACATGTATTTCAGTATATTTTCAAAACCTAATCCAATTCACCTTTAATAATCTAAGATTTTTCTTGTGCCTTTATCTATTTTAAAAATCGAAATATATTCAACATGGACATTTTTATATTGACTTTTCAGAAGATGTTTGTACAAAGCAGAATGATGCTCCAGAACTTTGTTTTCAGAGGTAGATTAGCGAAAACACAATTAGATGGAATAGCATTAGCTTTAAATGACATATATGTATCACCAGAATTTAAAAGGTATGAATGCTTTAGAAGTCTTGAGATAATTATTGGAACAAAGCTTTTTTTTTAAAATTATGATCATTCTAAAATGAGCATTCTCTCTCTTTTAAACAGCAGGATTTCTCTAATACTGTACAGGCTTTTCTAATTACTTTACTTCAATGTAATACTTTAATGAAGACCAGTTTAATTAAATTAAATTTCTCCCTAGTGGTAACTCAATCAAAATGCATTCTACCCTCATTATCTTATCTGTAGGAGTCCAACAATGTAAGTGCTATAAGAGAAGCTGGTTTTAATGAGAATGGTCATGACGTATTATACTTGAGAGTCGTTACAGAAACTTTAAATGTCATATACAAAGAACTATGTATTAAGATGAGAGGGTAGACATTTCTGTACTAATTGGTTCTGTTTAATATTGTCCTTTAAATTATGATGTTATTCTTTATTTATGACAGGCATTTACTTATACTGCATGCAAGTTTCAGTGATTAAACTTTTATAGATAAATATTTGTCTCTTTCTTAATGATTAGGACAGCAATCACTGATGTTTATTGTGAAATGACATTTATCATTACCTCCTGTAGAACTGTTTAACAATAACACATCAGCAACACATTTACAAGGACTGTAACTTTAAACAGGCTATATACTATACTGTACAGTATATATTCTGATAATATTAAAATGCTTTCTCTGTAAACATCATAAACTTTATAAACATTTTTACCACTGCTTAACTCTAGGTTTAGATAATGAATGTATTCAATAACCATAGAGGTAGCCAGAAGTTAAATCACAGGATCATGGAATTTGGAATGGACCACAGTGTGTCATCTGGTCCAACCACCCTGTTCAAGCAGGGTCATCTGAGTGTACATTGCACATAATTGTGTCCAGAGGGTTCTTGAATATCTCCAGTAAGAGAGACTCCAAAACCTATCTGGGAAATCTGTTACAGTGCTCAGTCACACATATAGTAAAGAACCTTCCCCATAATCACTTGGAACTTTCTGTACATCAGTTTCTGCCTGTTACCTCTTGTCCTATTGCTTGGCACTACCAAGGAAAAGGTGGCTGCATCCTCTCGATATCTGCCCTTCAGATACTTCTAGACATTGACAAAGTCTCCTCTCAGACATCTCTTCTTGAGGCTGAACATGCCCAACTCTTTCAGCCTACCTTTGTAAGAGAGACGGTCCAGTCCTTTCTTTAATAATTTCTGTCACCCTAGGTTGGACTCACTCCAAGAGCTCCGTGTCTCTCTTGTACTGAGGAGCCCAGAACTGGACACAGAATTCCAATGCAGACTCACTAGGGATGAATAGAAGAGCAGGGTCACTTCCCTTGACCTGCTGGTAGCACTCTTCCTAATGCAGCCCAGGATACCATTGGCCTTTCTGACAACAAGGACACACTGCTGGCGCATGGACAGATTGTTGTCCACCAGGACTCCCAGGTCATTTTCTGCAGAGCTGCTTTCCAACATGTTGGCCCCCAGCCTGTACTAGTGCATGGGGTTATTCCTCCCTAGACGCAGAGCCCTGCATTGAATTTCAGCCAGTTTTAGAGTGCCAATCTCTCCAACCTGCTGAGGTCCTCCTTAAGGACTGCACTGTGCTCTGGGGTATTGTCAACTCCTCCCAGGTTTGTGTTCAGTGAATTTGCAGAGGAAGCATCTGCCCCTTTACCCAGGTCACTGATGAGTAAGTTGAATGATACTGAGCCCAGTATTGAACCTTGGGGGACACCACTAGTGACAGTCCTTCAGTCAGTCTCTGTACCACTGATTACGAGCCCCTGGGATCTGCCATTCAGCCAGTTCTCAATCCATCTCACTGTCCACTCATCCATTCCACAGCTCCTGAGTTTGCCTAGGAGGATGTAGTGAGAAGCAGTGTTGAAAGCCTTGCTGAAGGTCATGATAGACAATACACACTACTCTCCCCTCATCCATCCAGGTAGCTGTTTCATCATAGAAGTTAATCAGGTTGGTAAAGCACGATTTACCTTTAGCAAATCCATACTCACTACTCCTGATCACATTCTTGTCATTCATGTGGATAGAGATGGTTTCCAGAATGAGGTGCTCCATAATGTTTTCAGGGATTGAGGCTGACTGGCTGACTGGCCAGTAGTTCCCTGGGTCCTCCTTCTTGGCCTTTTTGAAGACTGAGATGATGTTTGCTTTCTTCCAGTCCTCAAGCATGACTTTTCAAAGATGATCATGAGCAGCCTCACTGTATTGTCCATCGGCTCTCTCAGGACTCATGGATGCATCCTGTCAGGGCCCATGGACTGGGGGTTGTAAAGCTTTCCTAGGTCGAATAAACCACTAAAGTACTAGATTGAGGTATCATGCAGCTAATTTCTCTGTCTCCTGGTTGGCACCAGAATCCTAATGTCACAACTAGAAGGATATTACTCTGATGAGGAATTTCCTCTGGAGTAAACAAAGTACAACCAAAATAAAGTCTTTTGCATAAAACACAGGAATAGTCTAGAACAAAGTGCACAGTAGGAACACAGCCTACATCACATATCTGGCTCCACTGACCACCTTCAGTCAGCTACATGTTTCCCTCAAGCCAAACCTCACACTCACCCTTGTACATCCTGTAAGGTCTATGTTTATAAAACAAAGATAACTGAACTCCCTTCTTAGTCAGGTGCATCTTTAAAGGTCTTACATGTGGTCAGAGAAGAGGTGATTAATGCCTTGTTTGGATCTCAGTGATTCTCACAACCAGAAAAAAAAAAAAAACCACAATTTTGAAAGATAACAAAGGAAGTGTCCAAACACACAATAGTGTATGGCTACACTGCTGTATAGCAATAAAGTGTTGTTGATGGCTTCCTGCAATATCATGTTGTTGACTTCAACATCTTCAGTGGCTGCAGTACATACCAACTTTAGCAGTATTTTGTCTTTTCCATGTATTATGGATAAAACATTCTCTTTTATAAACCCCACTCCACTTCTGACAGAACTTCCCCTGCCACTTTCTGTGGCTGCACTTTACAATTTGAGCTTGAATGCTACAAACTTTTGCACCATAAAATATGCACACCAAGCAGAGCATAATATTTGGTTGTTTTGAAATACAAAAATACTAGCTGGTTTAAAGGAACAGTTTGGTCTATATTTCTGTGTAATTCATTTAGGCGTTTTCATATTTGGTAATTAACAACATAATTTTTCAGAATTTATTTTGAATCAGTTACAACGGTTGATGTTTGACAGCTTTGAAAAGCTGGCCCTAGCAAAAAGCCATTCACAAACTTCAGATAGACAGTTTTGAAAAATTTCTGCCTCAGCCCAGTGATTAAATACTAGGATAAAAGTTTACTGTATAATATGAACTATCCTCTTTTCAATGAAAAAAACTATCTGTTCTGAAGGATTCTACCTGTTGTAAGATTTACAAATCTCATCAACTAGTTACTAGAATATTTATGTGTGATTATGCCAATATAGTTCAATAATAGTGTGGAAATAAAAACCAAAACAAGCAAGAACAAAAAAAAATAAAAAGAAAGGTACAAAATTATTAACACATAAGGAAACTCTTGATGAATGTACAGGGAGAAGGTGAGCCTCATTTTTGTGCAGAGGACTGAATCTAATTCTGACATCTGAGGGACAAAAAAAAAAAAAAAAAACCCACCCCCCCCCCCCCAAAACAACAACAAAAAAACCCAAACCAAATCAAACCAACCAACCAACCAAACAAACCCAAAAAACAAACAAAAAACAAAACAAAACAAAAAACAAAAAAACAAAATAATTTGAGCAGGTTTTGGAGAAGTTTTTTTTGGGGGCAAGAAAACTGAAAAGCAAACTCAGGCTTACTTCCAATAAATTACTTGCCTAGTTTAGACTTGTAGAAGTATGTAAAGACTCAATTAATGCCACCTCTTAATTTTAAGTCTTCTTGATAGTTCTTAACCTGCTGATAAATTTGAAGGTGCTACTGCAGTAGATTCTGTATTTCACTCACTGACAACCATCTTTTTTCCATTTCTGCAGTGACAGAAGTTATGATAGGCAGTTGCATTCAATTTCTCTGCTCCAGAGTTTAAACTGCTGCTGATACATTCTTTGTAGGCAGAATGTTTTTTTCCTTTCTCTGTTCCTTTATGGTTAATTTTATTTTTGCATTTCACTTGTTCCAGTCCATTGATCTTTCTACATATCTTTCATTCACTTACAATACCAAACTATTTCTTGGTATCTGTTCACTGATTTGTAACTTTTCTCTCAACTTTTTCTTTCTTTCCCATGTGTCTTCTGCCTCTCAGATGTTATCCACCTTAAAATTAAGGCTACATGAAGACAGGTAGGAAGGTGAAAAAAACCATTTCTTAGATAATATACACAGAGAGGACAATCTCTTAACATGAGTA
>VXBX01005591.1:45856-57769 GCA_013400415.1 Scytalopus superciliaris
AAAATTTTTTATAAAATTTAAAAAAAATTAAAAAAAAAAAAAAAAAAAAAAAAAATTATGACATACAGCCTGTGGAAAAGCACCTGTGCTGAAGCAGAAATTCTGCCCTGATACAGAAATGCTTTTGTTGTGAAAAACAAAAACCATAATTAGAAAAAAAAAAAAAAAACGAAAAAAACAAAGACAATTAAAAAAATGTTATGAAAAAACCCTGTTCAGGGTAGGTTTTTCTTCACACAACATAACTGTCCTGCTCATCCATACTGCTAGCTTATAGTGGAAATCAGTAAGAATCACACACACATATCTAGCATGGTAATTTTGCCCATAAATTTGAGTGATTCATCTCTTCTGACTACGTCACAGATGAAGTACTTCAACTCCCCTACAAAATCCCACACACTCAGGGAACAAAATATTCTGTTTCCTTTTCACATCTGCAACTGGTAAATAATTTCAGGGTAACTTCTTATAGTCCAAATGAATGTTAAGTGCAAATATAATGTAGTATGTAAGACAACTCTAATAGAGAGAATTCTGCATGTATAGCAACAATCAATTTGTGGATATTATAATTATATTAAACATTTTCCCCTGATTGAACAAATACACAATAATTTTCATCTGTAGGTAATACAGACAGGAAAAGGGTAGAATGCATATATAATGTGTCTCCAAGTCATCATATTCACAAAGCAATTAAAAAAATCCAAATAACACTCTATGCTTTCAATATAGTTCTTATAAAACATGAATTAAATTAAAATTTTGCATAATAATACTCTGTTTTCAGTTTGAGAAACATTATACTGTGAATCTGCAAAGACTGATGAATACCCTATTAAGATAACAGCCCAGTCAGCTGCAGTATTGTTTATAATCTAAATGGGTTTTAGACAGCAATGAAGGAGCAATAATTTTATTCCATTTCAAATAATGTAGCATTGAAGGGCATTCAAGGAAACAATTCTATTATTCTTTTTTGCATCTCTTGGAGTACAATTATTACATTGCATATGTTCCATAAAATAATGCTAAAAATGTCAAAAAACAATGTTAACTTTTCTCATTATGTTTACTTACCTACAATACAGTTTCTCAATTATTTGAAAGTTTAAACTTACATTTATGCAGAATAATCAAATTTCATTTACTAGGCAGTATTTTGAGAGTTAATTTTTACCTAGTCTTTATTTCCATTAAATACATGTAATCAGGACTGAATTAAGTGCTTCTTTCACCAAGAACCTGTTTGAATAAAGAATGAATCAGCTGTAAGAACCACAAGACTTTGGACATAACACTCTCCATGTAGAAAAAAATCCAGCTCTCAAACTACACAACCTTTTGTTGGAGTGACTTGTCCTTGGTGAAATAGCAGTATTATGGACTACTCATAAAAATAAAGTTTTCCAGAAGTCAGTTCCAGATATTCTAAAGGACTAAAAGTTCACATTTGATGTTACTTTTCAAAGGGGTTATCCTTTTAAATATTGCATCAATAGGTACTTACATATCTGCACAAAGAAATACTTCTAAGATAACATATGCAATTGCATTAACCTGTTATAAGACATTTTTCTGCAGCTTCTCTTTGTTCTCTGAAATAATCTTTTCATTGATACCAAAGGACTTATGTAATTATGTAAATACATCAAGAATGTAATTTTTATTCTAACTTTGATGTAATAAGCAACATAAATAACCGTGATCACATAGGGTACAACAGTACGTTTTTGTAGGCACTGGAACCCTGAACCAACCAGAACCACTCTCCTAGACATTCCTGGGGATAGTTCAGGGTAATTGAACACGGGCTCAGAAGCACTCCAAACAGACCGTCTGCACACAGCTACCTTCTAACAGTTTTATGTGAGCTATTTTTCCTTATTGTTCTCATTGCCAAAGTAGTATTTACATCTTACTAGTTTAAAACATCAGAGTTGTCCACTGAAAAGTTCTGCACTAGATGTAGAATATGATGCAATATAACATAGATGCAATTGTTTCTAAATGTCACATGCTCTAAATTTAGAGCACATATAAATTAAAAGAAAAATAAATACAATTAAAAGGAGTAGGCTGTTGAGCAGATCACTAGTTTCACTGAAGTCTAGTTTAAAGATTTAGCTGAGTCCTCCTCTAGAAATGTGAGAAAAGATGAGGAGGTGAGACCAATTCTTCCATTTGTGTGAAGGAGTTTGCTTCTTGTTACCTGTAAGATGATGTTACTACTGGTCTAGTGATACTGTGGAATAGGCATACAAGCCATTTTTCCTATGGATAGGATACAGTAGGAAGGGAGCAGTGGATTTAGGTCAGATCTCTGTATCTCACTGACGCTATTTCTAGGGTGGAAGTACCCTCTGTTGCCATACATGAGGAAAAGAAATTATGGTTGCAAAGTGGCTTATTTTTTAAGTTTTTGGTTTTTTTTTTTTTCCCTCAAAGTACCAACACTGCTGTATGATCTGTAGAGTCCAATACCTACACAAGTCAACTGCTTTTTTCCAGAATGACTTGGGATAAGTAATTATTTTGTTTAAAACTGGTTTTCACATTTATTTTTTTTTCTGTTGATTATTAATTTTTAATTCTGGGAGTCAGTTCTTATGTAAATTATTTTAGAATTCAATAGCAGCTTAATTGTGTGGGGTTTTTGTTGCTTGGACTTTTTTTCCTTCTTTCTTAGAAAGTTCTCTTATTACCATTTAACATATTAGCTTGGTCATATTTTCTGCCCTTTCACACTGAAGCAGAATGCCAAGTAAAGAACATTACTTACTGCCAAAGGTTTTCAGAGAGTGTAATTAAAAGTTTGTCTCCCTTTTTTTATTTAGCTGTTCCTGGCATTTGACTAATTTGGCAGCATATGGTAGGTTTGTTTATTACCTTGCGCATAGTAATTAAAGCAGTACTTTAACAGAGACACACAAAAAATGTGTTCTATTTATATTTAAGGGGAAGAAACTTTTTAAAATCTGAACAAAATGAAAAGCATTTTTGAATTTAGTTCTGAAATCTGGAGATATCTGGATAGGTTTATGCAACTGACTGTATAATATAGAATTATTACCAGGTATTTTAATTAGTGTGCCAAAAAGGTGGCTGACAGAAAAAAATCACAAATGAACTATGTTAATATGTACTTCGGATACTGACAAAATACCCTCTGGCACAAAGAATTCCATGTTTTAGACGGTCTATGTTTTTATGTAGCTGTTTATTAATTCAAAGTCCTCAACATTTGCCTTTGGAAACAGATTTATGTCCCTGATAGGTAATCAAGAGTTTCACACTGTTGGTATGTTTTTTGGTAACATGCCAATCCTTAGCAATCATTTCTCCTGGAAATTTGGATCTAATTTTTTGTGAATAATAAAATAAATTCTCACAGTTGGTTAGTTCTGTATGAACAAATGCATAGCATTACACATAGCAATATAATTAATTAACAGTGCAGCTTGAATCTTTATTTTATTAATACAATACTGGCTATTTATCATGGAATTTGACCATTCCAGTATCTATTAAAAATAATATTAGTTATTTTCTTTTTCATCTTCAATATTTGCTGCCCACTTAATTGCTTGCATTAAAGGAAAGATAGATTTCTATGCCACAAAGTTAGACAAAATTTACATTGCAAATAAAAACGTACTGTCTTTTCTATTGTTACTCCTTTTCTTCTCAGTGACTTAGTATACAGTGAAAAGCCAGTAAATTTTATCCAATAATTTGAGGAGATGAGGAACATTTTTAGCACATATTGAACTTAACCTAGCAAAAAAATCTCAAAAATTAATAAAGAAAACAAAAAATAAAATAGAAATATATTAAGTATTTATGATGGGACCCAGTGCCAGTGAGATTGGAACCTTGAATGAAGTTAGCCTGATATGAGCAAAATGAGCATACTAGAAAGTACAAAAGATAAATAACTTTCAACACAGGAAGGATGGATTTCTTCATTAACTGTAAAAACAACAGGAGAAAATGATATACTACCTTAAAAGGCAGAACAGACTTATATGATAGTATCTAAAAACCCTTCACAGATTATATACAAAACCACTAATGACACTTTCAATGCATTGAAATAACAGGTTACATGTAGGGAGAGCTCGATCAGGATTTTACTGTTGTCATTCCTCTTGCCAGCCTAACAACTTGCCAGGATAACAAATACAACCTAATAAAATTATATTTTCTTGCTCAGATTTCTAGGACAAGTATGTCAGTCTTCTTTTAGACTTCTACTACATGATAATGATGAATCTTTTATTACAGTGATGAATGATAGCTCAAATTATTTCATGTGAAACTAAACCACATTAACCTATACAAAAGTTGAAAGCATGAAAGTAGAACAGATCACAGAAACTTTGTGCTTTTGTATGCTTCCATTCTAGAATGGAATGTAGTCTCTGGTACTCAAGCCTCACCACTGTCTCAAAGTCTGTGGGAAAATTTCAGGCCATTCACAAGAACTTAGAATGGTGTCTGTACTAGGCTACTTACTCTTTGTTTTCCCAAAGCTACCACAGAGCCTCCAGTCACCCTGGGGTGCGACCCTTAATATCTTATATTGTATTTAACAATAGAAATAATTATATTTTTAGGTCCTTACACTACCAAAGGACCCACAGAAGACTGGGTGTGTACCTCCATTGAGTTCCAAAAATAGTTATATGTAAGTGTTGCAGTAGAACCTCAAATTGCAAGTATTCTTTATGCCTCTACATTGCTGAAGGTGTCTCTAAATGTTCCCACTACAAGCATTAAATAATAACGGCTAGAATAAATATTGATGTATTGTTTTGTAGCAACAGCTATAATCTTCTATAGCATAAGTAGCTGTCTCCCAGCAGAGGAGTGATTCCAAGTAGCCAACCCACATTCTTGACTGAAGAGGTGTGTCAACTCTTCTTGTTTTAAAATATTGCTTTGCATGTGGAAAATTAAACGACCCGTGAAAGTTCCACATGTAAGCGAAAAATTGAGATCTGTTGCTTAAAAAATTATCAACACTCTTTACTTACAAACGTATCTTCAAATGTTCAGGAATTGATTCAAAGGACTTACTATGAAAACCCATAAGAAGTTCAGGGACCAGATTTAGACTGCACATTTTCCACAGATCAAAAGTTTTCTAATACTACTTTTAAAATATTATTTCTACATGATTTTATTTTACATGGTTCCTGTACTTAGTCCTGGAAACTTTTAAGCCATTTGGGATATGGATCATATATGTTTTCCTAGTAATCTCAGCAATGTGAAAACTTACTTTGCTTGCAATCTCACAACTGAGGCTTGGTGTTTACAGCAGTCAAATAATGGAACAGTACAGCAACACTCACAAATTCCTTCAGTGACAGAAATTCCCAGATTTTCTCTAAAAAATTCCTTCGTGCCATATGGAAAGTTCCATGGAGCTCCTGGATAAGGGGTAGTGAAATAAAGTACAGTGACAGTGCTAAATACCAAAGGACCTCAAAAAATGACAAAGGATTCTGAAACCAAATTATAATATACTGGAGGTTAAATTCATCCCCACTAGATGGTAAATAAAGTACTGCTAACCAGATACAAATATTTAATCATAGAATTACAGAATAACTGAGATTGGCAGTGACCTCTGGAAGTCATTATTGCCCAACACCCTTCTTCAGTGAGGGACACCTAGGGAAGGTTGCCCAACACCACGGCCAGGCTTTTGAACATTTTAAGCATGGAGAGTTCACCACTTTTCTGGACAACCCATTCTAGTTCTAGGAAGGAAGGAAGGAAGGAAGACTGATCATCATTAAATTAGGCAGTTTGCTTATTTAATTATGCAGCTCAAGTTATCAGTGCTCAGCACTTCTGAATATAGGATACTGAACTTCTAGTCAAAATGACATATGAAACCTAGGGACATTTTTCATATTTAAGAGGCACTCATTTCAGTGATGAAACTAACATTAACTTGTTTCTACTGCCTTAGTCCACTGATTTTTCTTTTTAGTTTTGATAGGTTACTGCTCACACTCTTGAAGAACTACAGCTTTCAGTGATTCTATCTACATGGACCAAAAAAAAAATTGATGTTAAGGTAAAAGTATATATTTACAAGAAGACATAAGAGGATGACATTATCAGTACACAAGTATAAACTTGGAACCTACACTATAGTTTGTAGACTTAATACATCACAGACAACCTATACTTCACATTTTCATAAAACTTTTTATACTGTTATGGAAAATAGGCCTAAGTGTACCTTTCTTCTCAGGTGCTATTACAATGTAAAATGCACACATTTTGATATGTTTGATGTCTTCCTCAGTTCTTATACTATCAGAAAGGATCACCGCTTCCTGGTTAACACATATTTCAAAGTGATTGTTTTGTTTATTCCTACTTATCATTATACAGATAAAACCAAAATGTAAGAGTCAAAATATTTTTGCTTCCCAAAAAGCTCGTTTCTTATTAAAATATGAAATTCCACACTTCTTCAGATCTTACTTTGTGAAACTCTGAGAAAAAAAGGAGTAAAAAAATTAATTATGCCTAATATGAGACATGGGAAATTATGTTCCTGCAGTAGATGAACATTTTCTTTTTGAGTCAAAAGGCACTGTAGTGGACATTGCCTGAAAAATTTACATGAGTCACTCACCAGTCTCAGTCTTGTGAGATGTGCACACAGAAAGAACCAACAGATGAAACCTTTTCTCCTTCACTGCTTCATCATTTCAATGCACAACTTGCAGAATACAAATATTTCCTTTTACACATAAGCATGGTGTGAATGTGTGATGAAGACTGAGACTAATGTAAACAGAAATATTAAGAATTCATCAAATTGAAGCTACATTTACAGCTCTTTTTACCAGAAAATAATATCCAGTTGCAGTAACCAGGTAAGGATACAAAACAAAGCTACTGAAATTTTAAACATCACCCTCCTAAGGAAATGATAGTAGTCAAGCTCACCAAAGTCTAACAAAACCCAATCAAAGTATCTGGCAGTGTTTAAGCAAATACAGAGGAAGCTTTAATTACAGTTTCTGGGCTACTGAAGAGGAAAATATTCACGTGAATAATTAGAAAATACAATTGTGACTTCACTGGAAGTATTGCTTTAGTGATTTCTGAGCTGGCATTGGGGCATGTTTAAATGACACAGAAGATATGCCTTTACTGCAGAGTAAAACAAGTCTGAGTAAGTTGCAAAGAAAAATAGAAGATTCAAACAAACTTTCTCTAACCTTTACTGAGAAGAAAACTGAAAAATAAAACGGGAAAAGAAGCTTTGCCCTCAGCTATTAATAAAGCTGAATTTTTGGATACCTTTGCACTTGCTCTCAGTCCAATCAGGTTCAAGACACCAAAATTCATCTTATCTGCCAGTTCAAAGGTTTATTTAGTAAAAGGTTCAAGAGACTTGTGGCAAGTAATATCATAACTACCTAAAAGAAAATGCACAGTTCACCAGTTTCCTTGTCAGATGGCTATTACCCCACAGTGACTGAGGGGTATTTCTTTCTTGCAGACACTTTCCTAACACAATGGAAAGACATAAAAAATTCTTAGCTTCTGCTTCCTTACTTATGTTTATTAGTTTACATAATTAGCAAGATGTATACATGCATACACATATGAACTAATGCCCTTTAGCTAAGTTTGGCCATTTACCAATTTTGCTAAATATATGAATAAACACAAATTGTGGCATTCTAAATACTAAAATAATAAAAAAAGTGTCACTCTGATTTTCAACACATACTTAAAAAACAACCTTTTAACATTCTTATTTACAAGTATGCAATTGTTCTGAGCGTTTTCAGTATCATTAGACACTCAATGGCTACAAGACAAAAAGTTGTATCAGCAAGAGAAGAATTTTAGCCTTCATCTTAAAAAAAGATTGATTTTTTAATTTTCATTATTAGTAACACTAATTATACTGGGAAACTTATACACAAACTAAGCACCATAGGCCAGACTGGATGGGGCCCTGAGCAACCTGTTCTAGTTGAAGGTGTCCATGTCCAAGGCAGGGAGGTTGGAACTAGATCATCTTTAAGGTTTCTTCCAACACAAACCATTCTACAAGTCCATGATTATGCATTCAACTGCCCAATTAAGACAAGAACATTTAGAAAAGACCACACTGCAGATATATTCCAGTACCTTTACTGAACATCTATTGCAGATACTATCAGTCTGATTTCTGGGGTCTCTTAACCATGTGCACAGGAACTTACTTTAATAGTATATAATAATGTAACAACCCAAAGAGATAAACTAATTGTCACTAATTGTAATTATTTCTATGGCTTTTGGCTTTATGAATGTGTTTATGCACCCATATATGCACTGTGCAAAATGGTAATATGGTTATGCATCTACAGTCTGCAGTACTGCATGAAAATCATTTTAAAGTAAACTGAAAACCAATATACCAAGCAGACAACTGACGTCCATATAAATTCAAACTACACAGTACTTGCATTGTTTGCCTCTACACAAAACACAGAGAAAATTCAGAAGTGTATGTGTGAAATTCTGACAATTAGAAACTTCAAAAACCTATACACGAAAGAGTCTTTTAGGAGTATTTATGAACAAATAGATATCACTTCTCAAACTGACAGACTGAAAAGTTGCCTATTGATGAATCAAGCAATGTGCTTTATCGAGGTACTTATCACTGACATACACCATGTTATACAGCATGATAAACTAAGCTTTACCTAACTGTGTCTTATGACTCATAACCATTAAAAAAAAAATAACTTGTTAGTGAAAATTTTGGATAAGTATGAGTTACAGAAAACAGATCCTCAAAGGATATGGGTTTTTCAATACCTCAAATATAGAATTTTACTCCCATAATCATGCTCTTGATACTATACACCCCAGCTCTTTTCTTCTGATTTAATCAAGAAAAAGTACTCAGATAAGGATATCATTATCTAGACTGAGAGTTTTAGAATAATATTCTATTTGGCACAGAAATGTACCCCAAGGAGCATGCATTGCATACTCTACTGCCAAACACAGTATGAATAGGAGTATTTCCATTCTGGAGCACTGGGACTTGGTTCCTAGTCTGATGGCTAAAAAGTGGTTGTCAAACTATTTCTTCCATGACAGTCTTTGTTCTCCTCTGCTTTTTTTTAGTATTGCAAATTGCTACTTTAGTCTTTGTTCCTCATTAAGTACACACTCTTGCAGTTTCCACCTGGCTTCAATTCAAGTGCAAAAACATCAACACTTGCCAGTGCAGTGGTGCACACACACACACACACCCACGCACCAACAACATGGTTTTCCTTAGTTCAGGTGTCAAAGGTGCATGTAAACACAATTTTTTAACGTTTTGACTCTTTTACCTTTGTATTTTAGTGTCCTGAATATTGCAATTTTCTACAGTTTTGAAGCTATACACATAGCAGTCAAATATTATGTGACTACTTTGACAAGCTCATGCTCTTCTAATATCAAAGTAAATATAAGAGGTAGTAATGAAAAGCTCATATGCAGTATAATTAATCATAAATATAAAAACATTTATTCCAGTGATATGGATAACCACTATTGTAAACATTATTTTGCAAAAACTAAGTATATTCCTTAAATTCTATTAATTTTATGACTAACTTGCAATATTTTCAGGAAGTTTAGGTTCCAAGAAAAGAACACATTTAGGATTTAAATCCTTATTGGTTACAGCATTGGTTACATCAGTGGCAATTTACATTAATGTAAAAACATTGATCCTTCTCCAAGGGCCCTCTCTTGTGAGTAATATCATTATCCAGCAGACATTATAAAATACATTAAGAACTGGCATTTCAACAAATGAGAATGGCTTGACTGTCTGAGAAATATCCAATTAATGACCAAATAGAAAATGATTTTTTTATATATATATATATTGCACTAGCTAATTTTAGTGCAATATTCAAGGATTTCCTCAGAAATTTCACTGAAGAAAACACTATAGTTGCATTCATGGTAAATAAAGAGACTGGATTTCTCATATTTTTCATTTGTGTTGTTTTAGAAAATCTTTCTTCTGCTGTCATGTGATACAGGGAATTCATATGAAGGTTTACTGTTAAGAAATTGTGTGGGGAAAATGTATATTTGCATTGCCATAAAGTAAAGCTAGAGTAGCAAACAATTATTTCTCAAAAGGAGTTACTACAAGGAAGAACTATATCCACATTTGAACAAAGCTGTTCTTGAAATGACAGAATGAGCCATTTTTATACTAACAGATAGTTAGGGGGGATTATCTCAATGTTCTTCCCACTTTAATGCAATTCTTACCTTCTAAAAATTACCTATTAAGAGAAGCTGACAGAAACTAGATGTAAACCTCTCTGATTAATTGGGAGTAGTATTGCCCAAAGTGCTAGCTATAAATTTAAGTTTTCACCTACACGGAGACAAAAAGATCAAGATCCTGAAGGTACGAGATCTAAAAGAAGAAATAAAACCTCTGACTAATGAGAGAAAGTTGGGACAACTGAAAAACTTCGATGCACAGAGATATGGCAACAAGCCAAGACAGAAATCAGGAGTGGTTAAATCAAGACAAAGTATTTGGTCTCTTTACTTGTCTATCACATAGCCAGTACATTCAGTACTTCCTATATAATACAGTGGAAATACTTGCCCTTTATCTCAGTTTTTATTTCTGTAAAATGTGTTGCCCACTACAACATGAGTGTGATATTCTATATGTGAGAAATGGTAAGAAAGAAAAATATCTGATGAAAAAATCAAGTGGACTTGCGTCAAAAAAAGCAGGGAAAAAAAAGTTATATTTCACATATGTTCTCCAAATTATGCCTTAGAGCTAGAAAATCCTCAGTTCCAATTCCTGGAAGGCGCTCCAGAGTTCTGTTTTTCTGTGCATTCCATCTTGTCAGTCTTAATTTAAAAGTTCAATCAGCATCTAAGAAAACATTAAAATAGTAACCCAAATCCCTAACCCAAGTACCATTATGTTTTAGGTGCAGATTTATTAATAATTTTTGAGGCACACCATAAATTACAAACCCATTGTCAATACTCCATGTGAGACACTGCTCTTTGGATAATATCATCATCAACTGTCATTTGACCAAATAAATTGAAAAACAAGAAAACCAAGAAAAGTTGTCACTGTAACATAAAATACATTATCTGTGTTAAGCCTTGTTTAGTAGGAAAGGAAACTAGATTTTGGCAGTTGGAAGACTGTAGGAGGAAAGGTGAAATGAGTGTCTGACTGTGATTGACGTCACAAAGACTCAGATTGCACAGAGGAAATTATTTCTGCAGTGCACCTAGGATTTTAATAGTGTCTAGAAGAATAAGCAGTGAGAACAAAAAGCACCAAGAAGAATTTTCTGACCTGACATCATCAGGGTACAGCATAAAAATCAAGAAATATCACAAAGACCACCAGAAGAAAAATATGGGAAGGACTCTTCCATGGACATATATAAAGTCTATTTGAATCTTACTTAACCACAGTTCTGCCTTTTCATTAAATTCATAGAGTTAATTTGTATTACATTCTCCTTTTGTGTGACATCACATCTCATTGTCCTTTGTACCACTGTGATAATCCAAAGAAGCTCTTTGACCTCAGTGTAGGGTTTCCCTTGCTTCCTCCTTTAAGAACAACTGATGAGTCATTTGAAAGTACTCCCTCCATCACTAGTGAAGACCAACTGACTGGTGAGTGATGGTTACCCTCACTTGGTGATTCACTTCGGTGCCTCACTTGGCAAAAAACCTGAGTGGAATATGACACACTGCATAAAAAACTAATGCCAACTGAAATAACACCAGATGCTAGGAGAAGTTTGCCTGTGCAAACTCTGAACCATATGTAGACTATGAAGGTGCCTCACCAAA